>CAUYQV010003777.1:0-10763 GCA_963574575.1 Galagoides demidoff
ACTGAGAAAATGACATGAAGGCTGTGTTGATCAGTTTGATGGAAGTATTTCAGATTGCATGTGAAAACCCCACACTGTACCCCAGAAGTGTATTAATGTACATAGTTATCATTCAATAAAAAAATTAAAAAAAAAAAGAATTGAGCTGCAATAAACATTCTGGTGTAAAAGGTTTTGTGATAACATGATTTTTGTTTTTCTGGGTAGATAGCTAGTAATGGAATTGCAGGATCAAATGGACAGTTGACTTTTATTTCTTTGAGAATTCTCCATACTTCTTCCCATAGAGGTGGCATTAGTTTGTAGTCCCACCAGCAGTGTAAAAATGTTCCTTTCTCTCCATATCCATGACCAGCATCTGCGGTTTTGGGACTTTGTGATGTGGGCTAATCTTACTGGATTTAGGTGATATCTCAAAGTGGTTTTGATTTGCATTTCTCTGATGATTAGAGACAATGAGCATTTTTTCCTATGTTTGTTGGCCATTTGCCTATCATCTTCAGACAAGTTTCTGTTCAAGTATCTTGCCCACTTATATATGGGGTTGTTTGCTCTTTCCTTGTTGATAAATTTGAGTTCACTGTTGATTCTAGTTATCAGCCCTTTGTCAGATTTGTAACATGCAAATATCTTCTCCCATTCTGGTACCCTTCGCTGTGCAGAAGCTTTTTAGCTTGATCATGTCTCATTTATGTGTTTTGGTGTTGCCAAGGAGGTCTTCCTCATAAAATCTTTTCCTAGGCCAACTTTTTAAAATGTTCTTCCCTCACTCTCCTCTAGAATTTTTATTATTTTGTGTTTTAAATTTAGATCTTTATCCAGTGAGTCAATTTTGTCAATGGTGAGAGGTGTGGGTTCAGTTTCAGTCTTCTACATGTGGCTAACTAGTTCTCTTACTTAGCACCACTTATCTTTTTATTTTTTATTTTTGAGATGGAGTCTCACTATACCACCCTTGTTAGAGTGCCATGGCATCACAGCTTACAGCAACCTCAAACTCTTGGGCTTAAGCTATTCTTTTGCCTCAGCCTCCTGAGTAACTAGGACTACAGACACCCGCCACAATGCCCAGCTGTTTTTTGTTGCAGTTGTTATTGTTGTTTAGCAGGCCTGCACTGGGCTCAAACCCGCCAACCTTGGTGTATGTGGTTGGCACCCTACTTACTGAGCTTTAGGCATCAAGCCAGCACCACTTATTAAATAAGGATTTTTTTTCCCCCAGTGCATGCTTTTGTTTGGTTCATCAAAGATCAGATGGCAATATGTGGTTGAGTTCATCTCTAGTTTCTCTATTCTATTTCACAGATCTATGCCTCTATTTTTGTGCCAATACCATGCTGTTTTGATCACTATACATTTGTAGTATAGCTTGAAGTCTGGTAACATGATACCTCCAGATTTGTTTTTATTTCTAAAAAATTATATTGGCTCTTTGAGTTTTTTTTCTGATTCCATATGAAATGAATTACTATTTTTTCAAGTTCTTCCAAGTATGACATTGGTGCTTTGATGTGAATTGCATTAAATCTGCAGATCACTTTGGGTAGTATGGACATGGACATTTTATGATGTCAATTCTTCCTAACCATGAGCATGATGTGTTCTTCCATTTGTTAACATCTGCTATTTCATTTCTAAGACTTTCATAGTTCTCTTCATAGAGATCCTCCACATCCTTTGTTATATATATTCCCTGGGATTTCATCTTACTTGGAGCTTCTGTAAAAAGTATTGTATCTTTAATTTTATTCTCAGCTTGAGTGTTATTGGCATATATGAAGGCTACTGATTTGTGGACATTGATTTTTTTATCCCAAGATGTTACTGTATTTCTTGATCACTTCTAAGAGCTTTTAGTTGAGTCCCTAGGGTTTTCCAGGTATAAGATCATGTCATATGTGAAGAGTGAGAGTTTGACCTTCTCTAACCCCATATGAATACCCTTGATCCCTTCTCTTTCCTGATTTCAATGGTTAGGACTTCCATTACTGTGCTGAATAGTAGTGGTGACAATGGGCACCCTCGTCTAGCTCCAGATCTGAGTGGAAATGCTTTCAATTTTACTCTGTTCAATATGATATTGGTTGTTGGTTTGCTGTAGATGTCATCTATCAATTTAAGAAATGTCCCATCTAAGCCTATTTTCTTAAGTGTTCTAATCATGAAAGGATGCTAGATATTATTGAAAGCTTTTTTTGCATCTATTGATAGAATCATATGGTCTTTGTTTTTTATTTTATTTATTATTATATTATTATAATTATAGATTTATAGGTGTATTATATTTATAGATTTATGAATGTTGAACCAAACATGTAATCTTGGGATAAAACCAACTTGATCATGGTGTATAATCTTTTTGATGTATTGTTGAATTCTGTTTGCTGGGATCTTATTGATTATTTTTGCATTAATATTCATTAATGATATTGGTCTTCTTTCTTATAGTTTTCTTTCTTTGTTGGGTCTTTTCCTGGTTTGGGGTTTAAGGTGATATTTGCTTCATAGAATGTGTTGGGAAGTATTTCTTCCTTTTCTATGTTTTAGAAAAGGTTATGCAATATAGGACTAGTTCTTATTTGAAGGTTTGGTAGAATTCTGATGTTAAGCCATCTGGTCCCAGACTTGACTTTTCTTTTTGTAGAGACGGAGTCTCACTATTTATTGCCCTCAGTAGACTGCCATGGCATCACATAGCTCATAGCAACCTCCAGTTCCTGGGCTTAGGCGATTCTTTTGCCTCAGCCTCCTGAATAGCTGGGACTACAGGTGCCCACCACAATGCCTAGCTATTTTTTGTTGCAGTTTGGCTGGCTGGGTTTGAACCCATCACCCTTAGTGTATGGGGCCAGCACCCTACTCACTGAGAAAGGTGCTGCCCCTGGTCCTGGACTTTTCTTTTTTGGTAGATTTTGTATAGTTGATACTGTTTCAGTGCTTGATGTAGATCTATTCAAAATTTCTAATTCTTTCCGATTGAGTTTAGGAAAATGGTGGGCTTCCAGGTATTAGTCCATTTCTTTTAGATTATCATAATAGTGAGAATAGAGATTTTTGTAGTAATCGTTGAAGATTTTTTGAATTTCTAAAGAGTCTGTTGTTATTACTCCTTTACTGTTTCTGATAGATGATATTAGAGATTTTACTTTTCTGTTTCTGGCTAGGTTGGCCAAAGGTTTATCAATTTTATTAATCTTTTCAGAGAACCAACTTTTTGATTTATTGATCTTCTGAATGATTCTTTTGTTTTCAATTTCATTTAGTTCTGCTCTAATTTTGGTTATTTCTTTTCTTCTCCTTCATTTGGGGGTTGGAATGTTCTTCCTTTTGTAGCTGCTTGAGATGTCCCAATAGGTTGTTGACCTCCTATTTTTCTGTTTTCTTGTTGAGGGCTTCTAATTCTATAAATTTTCCTCTTAGGACTGCCTTTGCAGTGTTCCACAGGCTTTGATAATTTGTGTTTTCATTATCATTTTATTCCAAAAATTTGATGATTTCCTTCTTAATCTCATCTTTGACCCTGCTATCATTCAGCTTAAGGTTATTTAGTTTCCATGACTTTGTCTGAATATTCCTGTTGCTGTTGAGTTCAACTTTTATTCTGTGATGGTTCAGGAAGGTAGAAGGAATAATTTCTGTTCTTTTCAATTTGTGAGATTAGATTTGTGTCCTAAGATATGATTAATTTTGGAAGATTATCTGTGGGCTGATAAGAAGAATGTGTATTCAGTTTTATTAGGATGAAATGTTCTGTAGATGTCTGTTAAGTCCATTTCTTCTGGTGTTACATTTAAGTCTATTCTTTAATTGTTTAGTTTCTTCTTGGAGGATTTATCCAGAAATGGCAAAGGGGTGTTAAAATTTCCAACTATTATAGAACAGGAAGGTATCATATTGCTAATATCATTTAGGGTTTTCTTTCTTTCTTTCCTTCTTTTTTTTTTCTTTCAGTTTTTGGACCAGGCTGGGTTTGAACCCACTACCTCTGGTGTATGGGGCTGGTGCCCTACTCCTTTGAGTCACAGGCACCACCCTAGGGTTTTCTTTATAAATTGAGGAGCATTTAGGTAGGGTGCTTAAATATTAATTATTGAAATCTCTTCATGTTGAGTGTTTCCCTTGACAAATATATAGTGTCTATCCTTGTCTTTCCTTATCTTTGTTGGTTTAACTCCTATTGTATCTGCAAATAAAATCGCACCCGCTGCTTTTTTTTTCTGATTTCCTTTTGCCTGCATTATAAATGTCCATCCCTTCACTCTGAGTCTTTTTTGTCTGTTGAAGTAAGTTGAATCTGTAGGCGACAGATACTTGGCCTGAGTTTTTGTATCCGGTCAGGTAATCTGTGTCTCTTTAGAGGTCAATTTAAGCCATTCACATTAATTGAGAGAATTGATAGGTGTGGTAGTGTTTTGCCCATCATGTTTTTTAATGGTATAGTAGATATTTTTTAACTCTTTCACCATTGCATATGTTAGGTTTTGTTTGATAAATGCTCGGGGAGTTTACTTTGGTGTTAGACACTCATGCTGGTCATTACGGAAAATGGATTTGAGTATTTGCTGGAGAGTGGGTTTAGTTTTGACAAATTTCCTCAACATGTGGATATCAATAAATTATTTGATTTCTCCATTGCAAATGAAACTCAGTTTAGCTGGATACAGGATACTGGGCTGACAATTGTTTTAGGTGATTGAAGTTTGATTCTCTTCTGATTTGAAAAGTTTCAACTGAGAGGTCTCCCGTCATTCTAATATTTCTTCCTTTGTAGGTAATGCTTTTCTGACATCTGGCTGCTTGCAGAACTTTCTCCTTCACATTAACTTTGGCAAAGTTAATTACAATATATCTAGGAGATGCTTTATTTAGATTAAGTCTTGCTGTTGTTTTGTAACTGTCTATTATCTGAATTTCTGTATCTCTTGCAAGGCTTCAGAAATTCTCCTCCATAATATCTTGGAGTAGAGCATTTGTGCCTTTAGGACCATCCTCTTCTCTTTCAAGAATTCCCATAAGTCATATGTTTGATCTTTTGGAATCATCCCACAATTCTCTGAGGGAATGATCAGTTTTTGCTTTCCATTTCACTGCCTCTTTGAGCACTTTAAGATCTTTCAAAATCCTTGTCCTCAATTTCAGAGATCCTTTCTTCTGGCTGCTCAACTCTATTACTGAGGAATTCTACTGTATTTCAGAGCTCCTTGAATAACTTTTTCATTTTTTCGAGTTCTGCTATCTCTTTTCTAATTATGTCCATATCCTTGATGATTTTGTCTTGAATTCATTAATTTCTTGAGGCAACTTTTGAACAACTCTTTGGATTTCTGTTCTATATTTTCCTTGATTCTATTCATTCTATTTGCCATCCACATTCTTAATTCTACTTTTGGCAGTTCAGCTATTTGTCTATGAATGGCATCTTCTGTTGTATCTCCTTTGTCCCTCCTTGGAGTTGATCTACTCTGGTTATTCATGCTGGCAGAGTTCTTCTACTGGTTCCACCTCATGATTATTTTCCACAGTTTGGCCAGTAAAACATATAGAGTGAGATTAGATTGAGGAACCCAGGAGGTGGATTCACCCTTTACTGATGAGCAGGGGCTGGTGATTGTGACTTTTCTCCTACAGCTTTACAAAGTTCTCTTTCAGAGCTGCAGCCAGAGACTATGAGGACCTGGTTGGTGTGATAGCACTAACTGGCTCTGTCTTGTAGTCAGCAAGCCCTATCCAAACCTAATGAGTTGTGGTATTAGGTTGAAATCTCAGCTGGGGAGAGATACAAGCAACTGTGGCATCCTTGCCCCTACCAGCAGCAGCTAGAGGAGTAGAATAAGTCCCTCCGACTATGAAATGAATACTGCTCAACTTTTGAGGGGTCCTGGGTGGACAGCCCAAGTCAAGAATTCTAATCTGATTGTCCCAGGGAGTACAATCACTGCTCAACAGGGAGAGTTCAATGGGTCTACAGCAGCAGTTCTCAACCTGTGGGTTACAACCCATGGGAACTGTATTAAAGGGCTGTGGCATTAGGAAGGTCTACAGTGACCTGATAGTAGGGATCCACAGGCAGTTCCATACCAAAAACCTGAGGGGCAAGAGTCTGGTTCCCTCTGGTGAGTGATGTGGTCAGGAAGATGCACCCTGCTGAAGAGTCAGTCCAGAGGCATCAGCACCTCCACCCCCCACTGCCACACACCACTGCTAGAAACCCCACTGACTGGAGTCTGGTTCCCTCCAGTGAGCAACAGAGTCAGGTGGGGACACTGGCCTGAGTCAGAGGGGAACCAGCATCTCCTCCCCAGCCACACAGTGCAACCCCGAACAGACAAAGCCCAGTTTCCTCTGGTGGGAAACCGTATCAGGGAGTGGGCCTCCAAATTCAGACCAGAGGTATCAGTACCTCTGCCTGCCTCTGTGCACCATCTCAGTGTGTTTCTATCTCCCATGCAGTCAGCACCTTGCCCCTGCCACACACTGCCACTGGCAACCTGGAGGGGCTGAAGCCCAGTTCCCTCTGGTGAGTAGTGGGCTCAGGAGAGTGCCCCTGACCCAGTGCATAAGCACCTCTGTGGCATGGAGCATCTCTCTCTCCCACATGTCTCCCTCTCCATGAGCCTGCAAATTTCCACTTAAGTCACTATTTGCACACTGCTGTCCAGTGGCCCACACTACGCTCAGGCCTCTCACAGAATTGCCAAACCCTCAGGGGGCAGACCTACAGTCCACCAGGTGAGGGGAGAAGGGTGGACTGGGAGTTCAGAGTTGCAGAGAAAATACTTGTTCAATTTTATGCTGGGCAGGATGATGCCTTGGCTCATGAGTGGGACCTTCCTTGAGAAGGAGGCCTAGTATTTAGCTTTTCTATCCCCTGGAATAAAATAAGAGGTCCTTTGTTCTTGAAGAGGGCACACAGTGAGCCTGTCTCTTGAGGGAGGGTCTCTCATCCTCTTGATGATGGGTATTGTACCTGGAATTTCTTTTCTTAGAGTTGTAGCTTTCCTCTGCAGAGATGATGTGCCCTTATCTATCTTCTTTTTTAGTTCAGCTCCCCACCTCCAACTTTATTGAGTCCATTTTGTCCCCCTCTGTTTAAAGCTGCTTCTAGTTGGTTATCTTACATTTTTCTTTTCTTTCTTTCTTTTTTTTTTTTTTTTTGTTGTTGTTTGTTTGTTTTTGGCCAGGGCTGGGTTTGAACCCACCATCTCTGGCATATGGGGCTGGCACCCTACTCCTTTGAGCCACAGGCACCGGCTAACATTTTTCTGTTTTTTTGATGAAGGTATCTAAGGCTATAAATTTGCCTTTTAGGAAAGCCTTTGCAATGTCTCACAGGTTTGATAGCTTGTGGCTTCTTTATCATTTTGTTGAAGAAATCTAATGATTTCCTTCTTAATCTCACCTTTGACACAGCTGTCATTCAGAATAAGGTTATTTAGTTTTTATGACTTCATTTGGGTAGAAGATTTATATTATTGTTCAGTACAACTTTTATTCTGTGGTGGTCTCTAAGAAGATAATTGTTCTTAGAATTTCTGGTCTTTTGAATTTTTTGAGATTATGTATCTTAAGTTATGATCAATTTTGGAGGATGATACATGGGCTGAAGAATGTTGAGTTTTGTTAGAATAAAATGTTTTGTATATGTCTGTTAAGACTATTTGTTCTAGGGTCATTTAAGTTCATTATTTCTTTGCTTAGTTTCTGCGTGGAGGATATGTTCAGTACTGTCAAAGGAGTGTTAAAATCTCAAACTATTATAGTGTGAGAAGATATCATATTGTTCATATTATTTAGGATTTATGTATGACCAGTGTTTAGGTTCAGTGTGTAAATGTTAATTATTGAAATCTCTTCATGTTGTGTGCTTCCCTTGATAAATATGCAGTGTCCATCCTTGGCTTTCCTTATTTTTGTTGGTTCAAAATCAATTATATCTGCAAATAAGATGCAAGTCCTGCTTGTTTTCTGATTTCTATTTGCCTGGATTTTTGTTTTCCATCCCTTCAACTTAAGTCTTGTTTTATCCTTAGAGGTTAGGTGTGTTTCTTGGAGAGAGCAGATATTGGGCTTCAGCTTTTGTGTCCAGTCACCCAGTCTGTGCCTCTTTAGTGGGGAATTCAACCCATTCACATTTACTGAGAGAATCAATAGGTATGGTAGCATTTTGGTCATCTCATGTTTTAGAGGTCCAGAACTTATTTTTATCTCTTGCACCATTGGGGAAGCTAAGCTTTGTTCTTTAATTTATGGTTGTGTTTACTTTTCTGATGGGCCATCATGCTGGTAATTATGAAAAATGGGTCTGAGTACTTTGTGTAGAACTGATTTAGTTATGGCAAATTTCCTCAACATTTGCATGTCACTAAAATACTTGATTTCTCCATCACAAATGCAACTCAATTTAGCAGGATACAGGATCCTGAGCTGAAAATTGTTTTGTTTAAGAAGATTAAAGGTCAATGACCCTCTTCTTTTGGCTTTAAAATTTCAGCTGAAAGATCTGAGGTCATTCAGATATTTTTCCCTTTGTAGGCAAGACTTCTCTTATGGCTGGCTGCTTGCAGGATTTTCTCCTTCATATTAACTTTGGCAAAGTTAATTACAATGTGCCTAGGAGATGCTTGAAATGGATTGAGTTATGCTAGGTTTCTGTAAATGTCCACTATCTGAATTTCTCTATCTCTTGCAATGCTTGGGAAATTCTCCTCCATAATATCTTGGAGTAGAGTATTTGTGCCTTTAGGACCATCCTCTTCTCTTTCAGGAATCCCTATAATTGAGATATTTAATTTTTTGGATTGATCCCATAACTCAGGGAATATTCTATCTTTGTTCTCCTTTGTTCTGTCATTATACATACTTGGGATAGTACAAAAGTCTTGTCTTCATTTTCTGAAATTCTTTCTTCTCCCTATTCAACTCTATTACTGAGGATCTCTGCTGTGTTTTGACGCTACTCAAATGCCTCTTTCAATTCCTTAAGCTCTGCTATAGCTTTGCTCATTAGGTCCATATCCTTGGTGACTTTATCTTTAAATTCATTAATTTCTTGAAACAAATTTTGCACCATTTTTGGTTTTCTATTTACATGTTCTCCTCAATTCTAATCATCTTATTTTCCATCCATATTCTGAACTCTATTTCTGACATTTCAGTAATTTGTCTATGAATAGTATTTTCTGCTGTATCTCCCTTGCAATCTCTTGGAATTGATTTTTCATGTTGCCTGAATTCTTCTGCTGCCTTCTCCCCATGAGTACTTTCAGCCTTTCTTTTTAATATACTAATTATACTTTTTTTGTATAATTTTTGTTCCAATTGTATATTGGAACCCCCAGGAAATGCTATATTGACCTATCCAGTGACTGAAACTGATGGGATGAGACTGGATCAGAAGGCTCCCAGAATTGGGGCTAACCACTTCTTCCCCAATGAGCTGAAGCTTGTGCTTATGGCCTTTCCCCTAAAGTCTCGCAAAAATCTTTCTCAGAGCTGCAGCAGAGTATCTCAGGGCCAGTCTGGTGAGACAGCACAACCTATCTCTGTCCTGGTGTCAGCCTGCCCTCTACACAATCCTAAGGAGTCACAGTATTTCACTGGAATCTCTTCTGGACGAGATATGAACACCTGAGACCCCACCCCCCACCAGCAGTAGCCAGAGGAAGGGGTTCTGCAGGAAGACCCACTGAATTCACCCCTCACTGCCCCATTTCTCTCCCTGACTGCCACTCAGTAAAGTCAAATAAGTGGTCAACCTGCAGTTCCCAACAATGGCATGTGGAAAATAAAAATCTGGGGATGCCTCTGGCTGAGAGTTCCAGTTAAATTCACTCTGGCAGCACCAGCAAACACACCCAAGAAAGTTCAAAGGTTTTCCTCGTGCTTTTTGGGCTTGTGTTCAATGAAAACCAAGCTTCAAGTCTGGTTTGTTCTTTAAGCATGGCTGAAAAGGGTGAGCAAGGCTGAGTGAACTTCTCCCTGTTTGCTTCTGGCTGACTACTGAGGCAAAGCAGCTGCTCGGAGTGGCTCCCATGATCCCTCCTACTGGTACGCACACCCTTGGAGTGCACACCCATTCCTGTGTCTTTTATGTGAGCTGGACTTAGGGGTCTCTGTAAGCCATGTGGAGCTCAAGCATAATCTCCTAACATGGCTCCAGAGGACAGTGTGCGCAACCTTAGTCACAGGAAGAAACTGTGACACTGTCTGCAAGGACCTTCTCAGAGTGGGCATCTACCAGCAGGTGCTTCTACTGAATAGAATTTGGCACAAATTCAGAAGTTCAGTCTCTTAAAGACAGTGACTTCCATCCTGTTCACACTGGTAGGTGACTTTTACTTGCTCTGATGACACAACCTGTCACAGTGTGAACGTCAACTCAGTGGAGTGGCTCCTATGATGTGGAAAGGAAGGAGGCCACTGTCCTACAGCCACCAAGACAGCGAGCCCAGAAGCTGATCCTTCCCTCCATGAGTCATGCGATCGCTGACTTGTCAGAGAACTGGGACCCAGGAGATCCTGCTGAGCTGCTCCTGAAGTCCTAACAGCAAAGCTGTGATACAACCAGTAGTGGTATTTCAAGCTGCAAAGTCTTCAGGTAATTCACTACACAGCAGTGGGTAACTAATACAAAGAGTTTTAGGAGGTGGAAACTGAGGCAAATTTTGGACTAGTTTTTGGTTTTCTATTTCCAACTTCTCCTCAAATCCATTCATCTTATTTGACATCTGTATTCTCAGATCTATTTCTGACATTTCCACAAT
>CAUYQV010003779.1:0-46717 GCA_963574575.1 Galagoides demidoff
AAGACAAGACTTAGCAAATGTAGTGAGACCTCATCTGTACAAAAAATAAGTAAAAGTTTACAACATTAGATGGGCAGGATGGTGAGTACCTAGAGTCCCCGCTCCTCAGGAGACAGGTGGGAGCATCGCTTGAGCCCAGGACTTCAAGGATACGTGAGCCATGATGTGCTCTGTGTCGGGCAATAGTGAGAAGCTGCCTGGAAAAAACTGACATTTTATATGAAACCTGAAGAGTTTTGAGACACAGAGACCAAGATAAAATTTGAAGAAACATTTCAAGTCTATTTCAGTGATTCTTTCCTCTGATACATCTTAATTTCCTCATTACATCAGTGATTTTAAAAATAAACATTTCAGTTTCAATGAACATTATGATGAAAATGCCTTTCTCCTTTTCTAAGTAGAAAAAAAAATGTAATTATTTGGAGAATAAGAAAAAACTAAATAATCCACCTACAGGTAAAAAGGGCCACAGTAAAAAAAGTAAAATGTCCAGAACCAGGTAAAAGTCTGTGAAGCAGGAGAAGAAATTGATGTCACCGGAACCTTCTAAATTTGGGGAAATTTTACAAGTGCGTTGATTGCTATTTGTCACATCTGGCAGTTTGCCTGAAAAGTTTTATCATAAATTCTATAAAAGAAAATACTGTAAGGGGGCTGAACAGTGGGTGTTAACCTCCCACTCACACTGTCACACCCTCCTCTGTACAGCACGTCCTGGACACCCTGCAGCCGAACCCCCAGCATGTTCTTGTCTCCAAGATTTCACTGAGCTCTGCTGGAAGCTATTGAAGACCAGAGGGTGGGAGGAAAGGAGATGTAACTTTGTTCTGTTTCTGATTGGTGACGTGGCAGTAAGGAGCAAATGCCAGCTCTGAAAGATGCCTGTGGGCTCCTGACATAATGCAGATGGCCAAGACCAGGACAGCAATGACAGAAGGTGACAGGTTGGCCATTGAGGACTGAAGGTCCCAGCAGTATCGGGAGCAAGCCCAGCACTATTGTGAGACTGTGGTCTCCTGGGCCTGCCCTGTGTCAGAGCAGCAGTCCCCATAGCAGTAGAACAGCTAGAGGAACCTCAGCTGCGAGGGTGCTGTGAGCTTTGGATAACACGACCTCCCTCTTTTGCAGTCAGCTTTAGTAAATGTCAGAATTTATTAATATGGTTAGCTTTCTAAAGTCCCTGGATTCACTATGTTTGCTTCAGCTGCTTGCAGGGGCTTTAACAACTGTCGAGGCTGGACGTGGTGGCTCATGCCTGGAATCCTAGCACTCTGAGAGGCCCAGGCAGGAGGGCAGCCTGAGCTCAGGAGTTAGAGACCAGTCTGAGCAAGAACGAGACCCCATCAGGCTGGCTGTGGTGGTTCTTTCCTGCAGTGCCAGCTACTCAGGAGGCTGAGGCAGGAGAATCACTTGAGCACAGAAGTTTGAGGCTGCAGTGAGTTGTGATGATGCCACTGCACTCTACCCTGGGCCGCAGAGCAGGACTGTCTCATGGAAAAAAAGAAAAAAATCAGCCAGTTTAGTAGGGACCTGGACTCAAAAGTGAATTCCATCAATAAGCTTGAGATGCTAAAATTTCCTGATTACAATATAGAGGGAAGATTCAAAGGCAGAAGGAGAGACAATAGTGAAATACACAATTGCTCTTTGTGCAACCCGCCCATCCTGTCCCCACTGAGCTCCCAGACCGGAGAAATGACTGATGAAGGAGGTTCCCACATTCCTAGAAGATGGTTGTTCTCTGCAGCTTAGAGATCAAGGTGAAAGAGGCTATATTTAAATGAAAGTTGCTGGGCTGGTCAAGGACATAGGCAGACCACAACGTCATTACCTGAGATTAATACCTGTGTACCTGAGGGGGTACACAGCCATATGATGGGGAGCAGGCCCAGAGCAGTCGTCAGAACGTTTTAACCCATTGACGTCTTTGGCACTAGCAGTAGCTAATTTGCCACTGGAAATAGAAATAATTTAGAAGACTGACCATCTTTTTTTTTTTTTTTTTTTTTTTGTGACAGAGTCTTAAGCTGTTGCTGTCGCCCTGGGTAGAGTGCCGTGGCATTGCTGCTCAGAGCAACCTCAAACTCTTGGGCTTAAGCGATTCTTTTGCCTCAGCCTCCCAAGTAGCTGGGACTACAGACACCCACGACAATTCCCGGCTATTTTTGGTTATAGTTGTCATTGTTGTTAAGTGGGCCTGGGCTCCATTCAAACCCACCAGCTCCAGTCTATGTGGCTGGCACCTTAGCCTCTTGAGCTACAGGTGCCGAGCCAATTATTTTTTAATAATCACAAAGAAACACCAAGTCTCATGAGCAGAGGGCTGACGTCAGTCATATAATGGAAAGTCTGATCCCCTCACCAGGTTTCTGTTACAGAGGGAGATATCAGACTATGAAAATTTTAAATACTAAAAAAAAAAAAAAAACCCTAAAAAAACCACAGGACAGACCCCCTTAAGAAAGACCTTGAGATACTTTGCCAAGAAATGTCAGTAAATCATCTTCAAAGTTTTCCCAAAGGAGCCCCTCAGCCATTTCTCAGTGTAGGGAAAACATCTATAATCTAGGGATGGATCAATACTGACACTGGGCTGGTTAATATCCAGGGCCCCAAAACACAACTGGGATCCATCGGTCAAAACGGAAGTTTATAGAAACTAGCTGATAGACTTTCAGCCTGAGTTTGTCTCGCACTGGATTTTTCAACCCATCTTAAAGGAATTTCCCAAATTCCTGAAAGAAGAATTGGAATAAACAGCCATCAGGAACACTTATGCCCTCCTCGCCCTACCAAAAAACGGAAAACCAAGGCAAAAAACCACGTACAGGGCATGTAAGTGGGAGGGGTGGGTGGTATAGGAGAGTGCTTTAAATAAAATCAAAGCTAGAGACCGTCATTCATTCTGTTTTAGAGATGGAAACGAAACTCCCAGTAATAAAACAGATTGGCAAGAGTATGGACAACGTAACACAGGATAAATTAGTGGAGGCTGTGAGGGAGAAGGTAAGTTTATTTCAGTGGTAAGTGGCCAAGAAGTAGACGGAGGGGTTTAGCTAGGAGGAGCCGGTGGGAGGTGTTCATTCCCACAGGCGGCCTGCTCCATGACGGCCTCAACGTGAACAAACTCTGCATAGATAATGCTCCAAGTAGCTACCTTAATGACGTTTGACAAAAGTAATAACTCTATTTTTCCAGAAGCCCCTCTTGGGCTATTTTTTATTTCTATTACCAACCTGTTTTTCCTCCAGGAAAAATTATTAATTATAATATTAATAATTATTAATAATTATTAATCATTATTTAATTTCCTTGAATAAACTCATTGTGGTCACTGAAAGACAATCGCACAACATTAACAAATGAAAATAGCATAAAAGGACATCTGTCTTGTTAGCTGCCCTCCCTCAGAAGACTCCAGGGCCTGTCACGGAACCCGGAGTATCATTGCGATTAAATGAAAATCACTCAGAGGAAAGAAACAATCTTAAAGTGTCACTCAAGCCATCCCTGTTGGTTTCAATTGCCCAGAAATTCAGCTGTATGAAGTTGTAACATACGGTTTTGCATCCCTTCCTGCTGATATCATAAGTATCAGTCAGGATGTTTTCTTTCAAATAAAATACAATCCAATTATTTCAATAATATCGATAAATATTATGAAATAAAATCATCACATCATGTACCATTTAGTTGTAATAAACTGTCTGAATTACACCAGATTTTAAACACTTATTGTTTTAAAGAGTAAATCACATACATCATAAGTCTTTATGGTAAATATTTGGCCACATTTTGAAAATTATAGCTAACTTTTGTTGGATTTATATAGAATTTTCAAAGAATGAATATGAAAATAAAAATTCAAAAAAAAAATTACAGGTTCAACCAACTATATAAAACATGAACTCCTTAGATAAGGATTAGGACACATTTCAAAAAGTTTAAATATGTATTTTAAGTTGTGTATGCATAACTATTTCATTTCTGTGGTTTTTTTGCTTAAAATTGAAATATATTATTATGGAAACAATTTAGACCCTGTGAAATAATGAAATCCCTAATAAACCATTTAAATTATATACATACCCACACACATGAGAGAGCTCATTAAGTCTTAAATATCATTTTTTTCTTTTTTTTTTATTAAATCATCTCTGTGTACATTAATACAGTCATGGGGTACAATGTGCTGGGTTTATATACAATTTGAAGTATTTTCATCAAACTGGTTAACATAGCCTTCATGGCATTTTCTTAGTTATTGACTTTACCTCTTTCATGTTAACATGGATGGAGCTGGAACATATTCTTCTTAGCAAAGTATCTCAAGTCTTAAATATCTTAGACACTTTTATTCCTGACAACTATATAAGGCAAAAATTATTTTAATATTTTAAAATTGATGAAATTAAGCCTGAGAAAAATATATCAGCTTAAATACCTTGTTTGAGATAGAAACTTCATAGAACAACGTATGGGCCCATGTCCACATAATGAGCACCTGCCAAGTTCATGCAGGAAGTAACCCTTAAAGACTGTTGGGTTTCTCTTTTGTATCCCTGGTTCTTATCTCAACTGATCAAATAGTTATAAAAATCACTGTTTACCCTCCCCCTTTCATTTCCTCTACATCCTCGAAGGTGTAAAAATAAATGTGTCTGGCTAATACAGGTAACCGACTTACCACAAGCAGAGCTGGCTTGCAAATAGAAAATTTTTATAGTTTCATAGGAACACATGTCTTGATCAGGATATAGACCAACTGGAAATCTGTCCTTGAGACCAGAAGAAGTTTGAAAAGAAACATTTCTTAGGCTGTTCCTTCCAGCCACTTGTTTCACCACTAGGACTAGGTTTCAAATCCCCTCAAAAAAGACCTGATAAGAAATGACTTGTAATTTTTGACTGTATTTAAAATCATAGCAGCCCTGAACTCTATGTATGACACAAAGTAACATTACTTCCCCAGACATAAGAGATATAATTTTAAGATGCTATATGAATATTAAATTACACTCTTGATAAGCGTTTCAGATCCAGGTTTGCTATGTTATATGTAAGCTGCTATTTTATTGCCTTGATTGCTTTTCCAAAGATGATCTTCATATAAATGATAATAACGAGTGTCTTTAGTTATAAACAGCACATAATAAATACTCATTACACTTCGCGAATGCCTGCCATTACCCTCTGTTAAGCTGTCATTAGTGAACAGTCCTTGGTGTGCAGTTCCGCGGTTCACCACGGCAGTGGGATCAACTGCGTGTTCTCAGTAGGTTTCGTCAGACAGGAGGCTTCTTGGCTTAGTGACAGGATAATATACATCGCCTCCTGGCAGAAAGGAGAGAGCAGAGGCTGGTCCAGGCCTGCCCTTGCAGCTTGTCAGCTGTTATATTTTAATATAAGGTGCGTTGGTCAGAGACTGGGTGTCACATGAGCTTGGGGGACATAACTAATGAAAAGAAAAATCAATGGCCAGTTGTTTTTGAAATGTCAGAGAGAACTAAGGAAATATCTGAAATGTCAAAATGCGCTTGAAATAGGATACAGAGATCCAGAGGCACAGAAGTAATTTAGGGTTTCGTACACAGAGGCCCTGGAAGAGGGTGATGAAAGTCCTTCAGCAATCTGTACGTCTGCAGTCTACTGGCTACGGCATTTGGTTTGGTGCCAAAAAGTTCTCAAGAAAATGAGAAACTTTAAAGAGGAAAAGCAGTGGTAATTATGGCAGAATGACTGGCAGTCTGGAATAAGATAATAAAGCAATTAGGAATCCGCCAAGTCTGCCAGTCAGGTATCTTTTAAATGCAAAGAATAGAAGCCGTTGGTAATGAACTTAGCCAAAAAGGGGTTCCATGCTGTGGCTGGAGATACCATGGGCCTACGGTAGAGGCAGCGTCCCAGACGTGGAGATGGAATCTGCCACAGACCACGCAGTGTATGTTCTCTCCCTCTCCGGGAGCGAGCGGGTTTCCTCAGTTCTCTCTGCTCAAATGCATCTCTGGCTGTCCAATGCTGAGTGTCAGCATTGCCATTCCACCCCAAATCTACAGGTTCTTTGGAGAACACCAATAGTTAACTGGCTGTGGTATGTGAGTATATTCATTCCCACGACAGATAATCTGACGGGTTCATCCTAGTTTCCAGAACGAATCCCTGTTTGGCCAACTGAGGCAGCAGAGTGGAATCTTTCAATGAGCCATGAGGAGGGTGGAGGAAAGTCACCTCCCTCCAGGTCCCACAGCTCCAGTATCTGGGCTCCCAGCCCAGCCCTCTCAGCTCAGTGTCCAGCATCTCATTACGTGAGAGTCTTGCATCAGGCATCTATCTCTGTACAAGATGTGTTGGTAATAAAAATATTGTATCATTTTTATTCTTGGAGATTACATGTATTAAAAGCCAAATTCAGATATGTATGACTAGCTGCTATATTACACATAATCAGAGCACCAACTTAACATTGGTGACAGTTAACAACGTCAGCTGCCCCAGGTGTGACACGTGTGGATTTGCAGACTGGCCACCCATAAAGCACCGGTTCTCCCAGGGCTCCCCAAGCAGTTTACCAACAACACTGGAAATTCTTCTCATTCCAGATCCATTATTGCAATTGCTAAACTTTTTTTTTTAACTGTTTTTTCCCCCCAGTGAAAGCCCTGGCTTTAAGCTAAAATGAGACATTAGCCACATCAGCCTCAATTGTCAGGCTGCATTTTGTACATAGACCTCAATGGTCTTGGAATGCCATCAGCTAGTAGAAATGGCTTTATATGCAATTTTATGTAATTTTTGCTTTTATAATCTGCTTCCAGATAGACACTCCCAAACAGGAGTATATTCTGTGTTTTTAATGTCCTTATAGCTGTTAGAAGTGAACAAGAAATAATAAATATCACTAACGTGGGATGTTTCCACTAAATTTCCCCAATTCTTTTTCCTAAAAATGCTCCACTAATGGTGGGCGACATTAATGCAGACATCTAAGGTAGTTCCAGCTAGCTACACGTTAGGATGGCTGCAACCTGTTCTTAAAATAAAGGGACTTCCCTGGAAACTGAGGATGCCCCACCCTCCATCAGAGAAAGGTCTGTGAAGCGTCTGTCCCCTGCCTCTTAGGTATCTGCTCCATCCCCCTCCTCTTCACCAGCTTACTTAGTTTTTCTGTTTTGTACATATGCGACACCCGACCTGGTCCTGTGTGGCCTTGCAGACAAAGCTCTCGCTGCTCACTCTCAACTGTCCCCTCCTTCACATTGCTGAGGACACAATGAGACTTTAAAACAAGATTTTTCTGAGGCAGTAACGTACCTCTTCAGGATGAGTCAAGAATTGCCTCCTCTTAGGCTAGATCTCATTTTGAATCAATCTACTATGAGACACTGTTAAAGAAAATCTTTTTAGCTATTATAAAAAACTTGGAAACCAAAAGATCTTTATCCAGGAAATATCCCTAGAAGTCACATCCACAGAGCAGAAGACAGTGGAAACCAAATTCCAGAATAGCTGATTCCCCCCATCTGGTTACCCATTATCAAATATTTTATTTGAACAAAGAATGTTAGGGTAAAAATGAAGAGTGTGAAAATCTAGTCTCACCCTCTCCTAGTCAAAATGTCTTCACTTTAAACAATGGTGTTGGGGCACTTCTTGGCACATGGTTATAATTCTTTGCTCTTGAAAACTATTATTGGCTCTCATTCATAAATCTAATTTCTTCTTGGATCTATTTTATCTGTTTAGCTTAGACAGTATCATCTGGATAAATAAGTTATACAAATTCTTACTGCTATCGAAAACAGTCTCATTTAATTATTCACCCAAACTTATATATTTTGGGGATGGATGGGGAAGGTCAAACCACAGTGGAGTCACGTGGGTTAAGTGCCACATTATCAAACTGAAACTTAAGAAAAAAGAAAAGAATATCAACAAACAGGCCAGTTTTCCACAAGAGATTCACTGCTACCAGTCAGAAGGGGCCACTCTACTGGAGCTGAGTCTCCTCTGCCTTAACTCTTTAAAGACGGGATCTGAAGTAACCTGACTTCCTGTTCTGACTCAGGCCACCTGCAGAAACTGACTGATCTACCACAGCAGGTGACGTTCCTGTCGATTCTATAGACGGACTGCTCCCAGAATGGCTAATAGATGCCAATTACACCTCTAAGACACGATGAGACTCAACGTGAGGACTTGTGTTCTTTGACAACTTGATGTCCCATCTGACTCAAGGACCCCTCCTCCCCCCACTGAGTCTTGTGCTTTCTTTTCATACTGTGTATTTTTCTTCTCTGAAATTATTTTTCTTTTCATAATATATTAACATCTTCCTTGTCAGCTAGGAAAAAAAAAAGTATTTGAAAAGTCTCTTAAGAGCTTTTTTTTTTTCTTCCCCCTGAATCGTGCTGCCTCATATTTTTCCTGGCTGTTTATAGAATTCAGTAACAGTTTGGATCCCTCTTTACATAAATCTGACTTCTATTTACAGACACAGATTAAAGTACTCTGGTAGAAAAAAAATTAATTTTAAAAAGAATAAATGTTCCAGAAAAATATTTTTCTTCTTCTTTTCTTTTTTTCATTTTTTTGACAAAAGTCTCACTCTGGGGAGAGTGCTGTGGCATCATAGTTCACAGCAACTTCAGACTCTTGGGCTCAAGTGATCCTCTTGCCTCAGTCTCCTGAGTAGCTAGGAATACAGACACTTGACATGACACCAGCTAATTTTTCTGTTTTTTAATATAGACAGAATCTCACTCTTGCTGAGGCTGATCTTGAACTCCTGAGCTCAAGAGACCCACTGGCCTCAGTCTCCTAGAGTGCTAAGGTTACAGGCATGAGCCACTGCAGCCAGCCGGAAAGTAATTTCTGATACTTTCTTGAATCTGTTTAAATATGATATTACCACTTGCCATCAACCTGTCAGCCTACAGGTGCCTTGTTAGGAAAGGCTGAATATTAAGTATGGTAAAATGTATAGTTTATTGGTCACATGTTTGTGTTTATTTTGTATATTATCCTGCAATTACTTCTTATTGCTTTGAAGATGAATAAATTTTACATTTCTGAAAGTCAAACTTTTTTTGTGTGACTAATACTGTGAGCAGACAAAAAGACCTACATAGATTCATATCTTTGGGGTGAATGATTGAAGAAGTTTGGGGTTCCCCCCCGAAGCCAGAAATTATACTTTAAAGAGTTGAAAAAGTAATTTTTATGTTAATAGTTTGATGTCTCAGTTTCCTTTTAACTATAACATTTTAATTGGGGACTTTTAGACAGAAAAGGCTGAGGAAGTAATTGGCAGATGATGCCTAGACGCTTTTAAATCCTAATTCCACTATTTATCCACAATCTGCTCCCACTCGTTCAAATAAAAGGAGAAGGTCTTACACACTATAAACATCTAACTTCTGTATTCTCTCTACTTCTATATTTTATATTACTGCATGACACTAATGCCCAGAAGCTAGGATTCTAACAACTTTGTCACAGAAAATCTGATGCTGTATTGACCACAGAGAGGATATAGATGTCAATTGTAGAGGTTTGGGATCTAAAAAGATTTTTTAAATTCCAGTTTTTAATGCTCTATTAGCATTATAATGCTATAAGAAAAAACATCTGACAGCCACATTATGAGTTTATTCAAATTACCACAAACTATGCGAAATAGCAAGCCGGTTTATATGAGGGGGAAGCCTTCGTAAGCAGGTGCACTGGAATTCTTTTCTGACTGTCAAAAAGCACACCCTGTGAACTCTTTCTTGAATTAATGTAGAATAATTTCCTCCAAATATAGAAGTCTTAGTTTAGGCTATCAACCTACAGTGACCTTCTAAACGCCACGCAAACGTGCTTTATTATACCTCCTATCCGATTATGTGCGAACAATTAACTGAAAAGAAATGCCTTTCACAGTGTTCCAAGGATTTTTGATATTGAATATTTGCTAATGCCTGAGTATTGTTTTGTTTTTCAATCACTCGTTGGCTATCTCACATTCTACATATTAAAAAGTTAATATCTACTTCTAATTTATTGCCTTTCCAACTCAGAATACTCCTTTGTCCTCGTAATAAGATACGGAATAAATTAGGCCTCATTGATTTCCATTATAATCATAGCTATTGTGTGGCCTTTATCATTATGTCCATTGTTCGTTTTATTTTCTCTTAAATAATAACGATACTTCAAATTGTCTTTAATAAGTTCTAAATAAAGGGCAACCTTGTGCTTTATACTGACACTATTCTACTTCTCAACTTGTTTAATCAACCCTTAAAAAGTTAAAGTAAATAAACTTCACTCTTCAAGATGAGAACGTACTTTGATCCAGAATTTTGATTTTTTCATTCTGGTAGTGGGATTGAGAGGACCCGTTAGAAACTTACTTATATAAACACAAATATTTGAGATTGTGCTATATGAATTTTTTTCCCCAAAAGATTGAATACCAAAAGGCATTTAATAGCATAAAAAGAAACCTCAATTATAGATTACGTAGGAAGAAAGATAGCTTAATTTCTGGAGAACTTATCTAAATTTCACAATGAAAAAATACATCTGACATTTTCATATTTTAATGTAACTAGAAACAGTTTATAGTTTTATATCAAATATATGTATATTTAAATCAACATAATTATTTTAAACATTCAACCCTGCCATTTGTACTCATATAGAAGAAAGAGGTAACAAGTCCAACCTTGTTCAACAGAGAGAAATTCTGAGTAAATTAAGTAATGAAGCTGATACTGGAATTTTGCTCTTCAGAAGGTTCTTGGGCTCAGTGATTTAAAGAATGAATCTGCAGACCACAGATCAGTGGTAAGACAGGATTTATTTACAGAAAATAATACAGAAGAGCCGGAGCTCCTGGCAGAGAGAGAAAATTGGAGTCAGGGGAGAAAAGTGCTCTCTCTCCCTCTCTAGGCTCTTTGCCTAGGGGTCTATATAGTCACATGGAGCCCTTGGTAGTTACATTTAGCTGGGCTAGGTAGTAACATTTAGCATGTGTGGGACATTGTGTCTGGGTTGCAAATGAATGGCTACAATCCCTTTCATTCCCAGGCCTAGGAAATGGGGATCCCCTGCCCACCCATCCCACTGGTTTTGCGGCTTGCTGCCACTCCGCCAACATCACCAAGGCAGAGGCAGCAGGTCCGTGCCCCCCAGGTCCGTGAGCTGGCTGGGATGCCACCTGCCCTGTATGAACGCTAAATCCATGCAAACTAATTTGGACAGAAATGGTAGAACTTGTGATTCTTAATCACAATTACTTTTATCATTTCAAAGATGACTTAATTTTATAATAGTTATTGGTAAAAAGTTTGAGTTATGTGATTAAATACTTATAAAAACCAAAATGCAAATTGTTAATAAATATTCTAAAATATTCTACACCAGCAGCACCCATAGCTCAGTGGGTAGGGCGCTGGCTACATACCCTGAGGCTGGCGGGTTCAAACTCAGTCTGGGCCAGCTAAACAACAATGATAACTGCAACAAAAAATAGCTGGGCGTCGTCATGGTGGGTGCCTGTAGCCCCGGTTACTTAGGAGGCTGAGACAAGAGAATCACTTGAGCCCAAGAGTTTGAGGTTGCTGTGAGCTGTGATGCCACAACACTCTACCAAGAGCAACAGCTTGAGATTCTGTCTCAAAAATAATAATAATAATAATAAAATAAAATATTCTATGCCAATAGTATCAAAGATATAAAATAAGGCAGTAATCAGAATTTACTTTTTGCTTATTAGATTAATAAATTATAAATCCTTTCTACATGTTCAAGCATGTTGGTGAGTACGAACACTGGTAAAACTTCTGGGAGAATTTGCCACCAAATAATCTCGATTAAAACTCTCTACAGTGTTCAAAATCTCACTTCTGGGAATTTATCCCCAAAAATAAATTTTAATATTGATTGCATTTTTGTTTGTAATAGTGAAATATAGGCCCACATTTAAAAATCCACCAACTTATGAAACCATAGTACATGCATTGAAGAAAACAAGCAGCCATTAAATATATCTGTTGATACTTAAAGATGCTCTTACACTAAAAACTAAATAGAAAACAACCAACATTATACAAATCTGTGCAGAAGAGAGTGGACAAAGCAGCCTAAGTGCTGTTCTTTGAAAGACTTGTTTACAAATTATTTGATCCGTGGTTGGTTGGCATCTTAGACTTTGGAAGCGTTCCCGCCATCGTTAACAGATAACGATAGCTCACTGTGCTTAAACTACGCAAAAAATACAGCTTATACTGAACACCTACTTTCCCCCTGGAATCTAGCATCTGATTGTGTTAGGCAGAAGGTTCCTATGTGATAACGCCAATAAAAACGCTGGGCAGAGTCTCTGGGAACTTCCCGGGTTGGAGATATTTTACATGCACAGGCACAACTCATGGCTCAGGGGATTTAGCTGGTCCTGCATCTGTGTAAGTCTACGAGAAGAGGACCCTTGGGAACGTCCACATAGCGTCTGTGAATACTACCCTACAAATCCTTTCCCTTTGCTGATCTTGCTTTGTATCCCTTCAATGCTAGGATGCAAACTCTCTATGACCAAATGCTGAGTTCTTCTCAGGAGCAATTAAAACTGTTGGTGGTCTTGATGACTCCTGACATAGACGCATATATTTCTGAATATAAAAATGAATATTTGTGAATAAAATAAACTCAAATAACATTAAGAATATGAATGGTAAATCTAAATAATTTTCCTAAACTTATTCATCAATATCGTTATTTATTTACCATGAGTTACTTTTGTAATAAAAATATAGCTATTTCAATGATTTAACTGTTTACCCTTTGTACTTCAGATGAAAAGGAGAACCCTAGAACAAATGTAATATTTAAAATAGTAACCATATAATTTAAGGTAGTAAAATAAACGGTCACTACTAAATACACAGAAACAAGGTGTGTTCTGACTTTCATTCTCATGGAAAACATCCCAAATAGTATCAATTTTTTCATTGCTTTGAAACATTTAATTATTTGCTAAGATACATAAAATGATGCTACTGTTATTTTTCCTCTTAACAACTTCACACAGTTACTAAATTCAGAGCAAAAGCCTGTTTTTGTCTATAATGTTTTACAAACTTAACTAGAGAGTTGTTTACTAATAAGAGAGTATCAAAGACTAAAAATGCCAAATTGTCCTTTATCAGACGAATGCTTAAAGCAACCCTGGTACATCCACACCATGCAATAATCCTCAGCAATAAAAAGGAACAAACTCTCCATACAAGCAACAGATCAGAACAAACTTCAACATGCAGCTAGCACTTTAATATTTTTATAACCTTAGCTGTTTCCTCATGGCATTGATTTTCTCAATAAGAGTAATTTGTTTTTAGATCTGAAGTGTTATTGAAATGTTTATTTGTACTTAATGGAGACAATTAGGGAGAAGTTTTAGAAAAAATGAACAAAAGGGCAGGCAAATGAACAAATGTGTCCATACTGGCTAATCTGTTTCTAGTGAAAAGAACTGCAATTATTTGGATAAAAATATATGAATAAAAATTTAAAGTATGCATTAAACTTATTTCCAACAAGCTCACACGTTACATGTGTGTCTGTTTCCGCATCATGTCATCTAACAATATAACGAATTTTTTTTTCTTATTTAAATTGAATAGATTACAATGGTAGGGTCCAACTTTCTGTTCTTTGGACAAGAGTTCATAAAATTTAAGCCACATAATTATACATATATCTACCTATTTTTATGCACTGGAAATAGAGAAATTTACAAACTTAGGTTTGAATTTCATTTGTCTCTTGGTGGGGGAAGAAAAAGACAATAATGTGTATGTTTGGTGATAGAGAAAATACCAGCCTCACAAACTTGATAAACTAAATTTTATAAGGTGTCATTAAAGTAAAATTTGTAAAAAAACTTGTGATGCTTCACATGTCATAAAATAGAAACTGTTTAAAGCCATCAAACAATTTGGATGGCTTGAAGAATGTGACCGAAAAGGCAAAATTCCAGGTAAGCGTAAATACAGTATTCAATAATTTTAAAGAAGATTAAGTCAGATCTGATTGCATTTTTTCCTTTATCTAGAGCAGTGATTTTCAGCGGGTGTGCAGTGAGAGGATCTTACATGTGGTAGGAAAAGTTTTAAAGATCATTAAAGTATTTTTGAAAGAAGTTCAAAGAAATGCAGTTAAGCATATTTCTTTAAACTTTTTTTTGATGAATGCGATTTAACTGTGAGATTAAAAAGAATGAAAAACAGCGACATAGGGGGCTGCATCTCTTTCAAATATATATATGAAATGAGCTACATTGCATTTCAAAGTACAACATTTTACAAGTTAAAATATACTTCTTATCTGATGCAGGGCAAGAGGGTTTTCATAATTACCGTTATTTACAGGGAACTGGTAGGATTTGTTGTTGTTGTTGTTTTTAATGAGACACATTGAAGGGAAACTACAAAGGATGTTTGTTTTCCTTCTGTGCTGAAATCCGCCACTGAAGTTCTTCACCTCTTTTCATTTAATAGAAAATTTCTGGGCCACTCTATTGTTTAAGGTCTCTGGTGAAATCCTAGCTCTCTTCTGTGTGTAACTGTTTGTTTGGTTTGTCTGCCTCTGTGGGAACAATTTGGATGGCTTGAAGAATGTGCCCAAAATAATGAGAATGATTGACAACCGAGTGAGACTAAAAATCCCATAAAAGTAAAAAAGGTGACTTTTTTTTTCTATCTTGAGGCTTTTTCTTTTTTAAAAGCATTTTGAACTTTTATACAGTGAATTCTCACGTAGCCTTTTAATAGTTGTATCCCGTTTTATTATGAATACACTGCAAAAATGCAAAGAGAATGAAAGCCAGATTTCTAAGAAATAGCACGTCTTCCTAGCCTTGTTGAAATGGTAAAGAATCGGTGACAGTGCTTTTTCTGTAATACCAGCATATTAAATCGTTTTTATCTTTCATTTCTTGAAAAGAATCACCATGTGTAACATTTCAAAAAGGAAGTTCTGTGTTTTCTAGCTGATTCCTTCTTCTTGAATGCTCCTTGTTTTTCTGTTGGTAGCTGAGAATGTCATAATCCTGGCTTTTAGAATTGTTATATTATCATGTCTGGTGATAAAGTAGGATCCAGGGTCCCCCCAACATCTCATCCTTTAAAAGCCAAGAATGAACCAGAGTGAAGTATGGCAAAAAGAAATTTTCTAGGCTTCCTATCAAAGCCAGGACGACACGAGGTCTAGAGAAATGGAAGAAAACTCAGTCTTTATAAAATCATAAATGACCTCAAGGTAGGAACCATGATAGGGGCCTGAGCCTGCAAAGGTGTAGGGATTTTAAAAATAACCATTGTTCCCTCACTGGCTTCCCTCTAATTGCTTACTACACAGAGTTACATATAGCTGATAATCATGACAGCTTTTAGTTAGTTCCATAGATAACACCACCCTTGTAGGACCTAACACTAGTCTCTGGGGTACCTTCCAGACTCTGCATTCCAGTGGTCCAACCGATCCAACCACATCAGTGGCCCACACCAAGGAGCTGACTCAAATGGTCTGGCAACCCTCACCTCGGAGCTTACTCAGGGCAAGAAGACAATTTCTACAACCTATGATTTCTCTCCAAACCCAAACAATCAGCAATACTGATTCCCTAGTCCCCTGCCTGCCAAACCATCTTTAAAATCCTAGTCTCCAAATGCTCAGGGAGACAGATACAAGAAACCGCTCTAGTGTCCTCACTTGTCACCTCATTATATTAAACTCTCTACACAACCCTGATCATCTTTGCATAGCAGTCAACACAACCCAGTTGGTTGGCCACAGGAAAACACCCAGACTTAAGTTTCAGCTAATCTAATGAAATACTTCTTTCTCCTGGTCTTCTGAGAACAAGTTTCTTTTGGAAGTCTTGCAGAAATAATAAGCAGCTAATTGAGAATATTTAGATGTTAAGTTTCCTAAACCAATTCAATAAATCAGTTTCTCATGTGTTTTTACTATTCTCCACCTGTCCATCAGCCATACCTGTTTGTGTAAGGGCTCCGTGTCCCGAGCTGAAGGTTCCTCTGGTCAAACTGCATGGTCACCAACAGGTGCACACCCTGACATGCCAAGATGGCCCTTAATCTCTACACCATCCTTTGGAAAGGACCAAAATAGCAAGGCCATGTCAAAAAAATCTAAAATCCAAGATAATTTTCAGATACTGCAACTTTTTTTTATCCTGAGAGACAAAGTAATTGAATCTCTCCATCTCACAAATTTGTAGCACTATCCTGACTCAATTTCCAGGAAAATTCATGCTAGACCTCCTGATGAATATGTTTCTTTTGAATTAAGTACTATCAAATTCTTAAGGACAGCACAACTTCTATGAAGAATTTATAAGGCATCGTCTAACTTTTAATTCAGGTGTTACTCTTTCAACTTACAAATGAACCCTAATGAACCCTTTTAATCAAGCTACTCAGGCTCCTCTGAATCCTCCTCTCAGACCTCAACCTTTGAGCTCCGTGTTCATGCTCACATCACCCAGGCCTGTCAAGGACCCTGTCCAGTTAGTTTCATCAGAACCCCACCTTCATATCTGATCACTTTTAGTTCTTCAATCCCTGCAACCCCTCAGGTGATATCTAGTCAGAACCCCACTGTGGTGCTGGAGCTTTAGACTGGTGAGCTTTGCACTGGATACAGACAGACCAAAGAAACACCAAGGAGCCGAAAATAGCAGTAACATACCCGTTGTTAAGCTTGTGGTGGCAGCAAGAAGGCCCAAGGAAGCATACCGGGTGGAGAGCCTCCCAGCTTTATAGGGAGGCCAGAACAGCAGCTCCAAATCAAGCCCTAATGAGAATGACGTCATATTGCTTAATCAGGATTACTTTAGATAGCCCAGCACCTGGCGGCTTACTCATGGCTACTTGCAATAATCTGGCACCTGTTGGCCTTCCTGTAAGAAAACCTAATTAACGCATCTTCCCACTTTCATATCTGAGCACCTCAAATTCTCCAACCCCCGCTAGACCTCAGGTGATATCTAGTTATCCTGGCCTGCCTTCAGCAAGAATCCCCCTCGATTCCTGATGTCCCCTCAAACTGATTTTCCATCTTCTGACCCTTTACCCTGCTCCCCACTTGTTCATGCCATATTAGGGACTGAGGTCTCTTCTCTCCTACTGAAATTGTTCCAAATAAAATCTGTTTTAACTATTTTAATGACAATCTGGTTCTGGTTTTATTTGGTGAAATCAAACTAAAATGGTCCAGGTAAAACTACAGTTTGTTTGTAAGATAATTTTCAAATAAACTGAGCTTTCCAAACATATGCCAAGACTACTGAGTTTTTAAGTCAGATTAAGGCATCAGAATTTGATGTCTTCCAGAAATGGGAAAAGGTTAGGGAAAAATACCTGAATGAGTTGAGCCCTTTAATCTGAACAAGAGAAGTGACTACAAGAGTCTGGCATAGTGTTATAATTAGAAAGAGAAAAGAACTTTCAGTAAGCACTTGTATTGGCAACCTAAATCACGTACATTTTTGATTTAACTAACAAGATTAGTCTTTGGTTCTAATATATTAATTTCAAAAATTAACACAACTTGTGATCACAAAAGATAAGAATCAAGAAGATGAAAACAAAAAAAAATAGTGACTCAAAATTTTCCTTTATTCATAAGCTAAAAACCTAGAAATCACTCCTGCCAATTTTCATAGAGTCTCCCTTGAATTCACACACAGGTTGTCCAGTTTTAGTCATACCACATATTACTCTAGTAGCCTGTCATAACTTCTTTCTTGTTTTACAGTGTTGCACAAATAACTTCTCTGATTCCAAATTTCTCACCTTGCAGTTCACATCACGCAGCACAAAGATACTAATACTTTTAAAAAACATGTCATCTATCCACTTAAGATACAGAAAGCTTGGTTTAAAAAAATGTTGTATAAACATCATAATTATAACCTATTGAGCCCATCAAAAAACTGAGATCATAAGAATCCTGAATAGTCCAAACTTCAAGAAGGGGCAGAACCCTGGAAGGAGAAATAGGACAATGAACTGAGCCAACAAATGAGAGGGAGAGGGTCGGAAGAAATTGAACAACTTGCTAAGAACAAATGGGTCAAACTTGTCAGTCCAGGGCATGCTGAACCCTGGGCACAAGGAGAGTTCACACACTTTTTCAAGACCTTCTCCTTGGGCTTTCACTAGGTGCTCATACAAATATATGAAGACAGAATAAAGGACCAGAGAGAGGCCATATTGGAGGTACAGACATGGAGGAGATTAGCAAGCAAGAAAGACAAACGAAACCAGAGCAAGAAATCCTCACGCGGCACATGTCCACTGACCCTGAATCAGGGAACCAGCAAACCACTGTTCTCTTCCCCAAATCAATTGACTTCCAATCACATGACTCTGATTGCCCACCCGTCCCAAGCTTTCACTTATCTGTGGCTTCCGTGTGTCATTTTGCCTGTCTGGGAGATTTTTATCCACTTTTGGGTTCTTTGTTTTACTACAGACTTAATTTTAATGTCACTTTCCAGTAACAAGTCTTCATTCCTACCTCGAGATTTAATAACACACCTCAGATACTTCAATCCCTCATACAACTCAATACACTTTCTGTAAGATTTACTCCTATTGACCATTTCTTCTAGACTACAAGCTTCCTGAGATCAGGGACAACTTCCATCTTGCACAAACGTGCATGCCGGCAACGAGCACAAAAAAATTATTTAACAAATACTGCTGATGCACAAAAAACCACGTGAAGAACTGCATGGAAACTCTCCGGTGCAACACCACACTGAGTATCCTGCTGAAACTTACTTCTACTGTGTGATCTTATTTTCTTCATTCCTTTTTTTTTTTTTTTTTTGGCAGTTTTTGGCCAGGGCTGGGTTTGAACCCACCACCTCCAACATATGAGGCCCACGCCCTACTCCTTTGAGCCACAGGCACCACCCTATTTTCTCCATTTCTACATCATTTCATACCTTCCTAATGTATATTCTTTCTAATGGGTGTATTCCATAATACAAATAAACTCTATTATTTTTTAATCAATAGCCTTGTGATAGTTCCTTTCAAGTCTTTAATTGTCAGTCTAAATGTCACGCAAACAGCAAGCCCTGTGCTGATACTGGTACCCTTGCTTTTGCTAGGGCTCAAAGAACAGTACCTCCAAAGAGGACTTCAGAAGAAAAATATTTTTTCTGACCCTCTCCTGTCCTCTCTCACTCAGTCCTGTTCTCCGCTGAGGAAACTAGAATCTCTCTTCTTCAGGAAGGGTCATAGAAACCAAAACCCCTTTTCCCAAGAGATGTAAAACCTAAAATTATTCTGTCTAAAAACTGGTAAGGAAATGATCTGACCCGCCTTGTTTGACTGAAAGTCATGAGACCCCTATTTCATCAAGGGCCCTGCCTAACCCCCTCCCCTGAAGGCAGAAACACATCCTCAGATTGGCCAAGAAGAATCTAGACAGACATACTTCGCTGGGCTTCCCAACTCAGCCTATTATTAGCTATTAGATCCACTGTTTTTGTTCAATCGTATTTCCATGTGGCTGACTATGCTTTATTGAAGCTAAGCAGACAGATGAACAATTTCTGCTATAACTTTGGGTTGTCATTCTGAAGTCTCCTGCATAGACGTGTTAAATACATTGGTATGCCTTTTTTCCTCAATCTGCCTCATGCCAGTGATTTTTCAGTGAATTTTAGGGACCAGCACCCTTGGTCCCTATACTCTACATTAAGATTTTCATCTGCTGTGGTAGATCTCAACAGAAAATACTAACCAGCGTGAGAGGATACACATTGATCATATCTGAGCAGAAACAGAAATTACGAAAGGAATACATTATAAAATTGGGAAGAGAAATTATACTACCATATTGAGGAATTGAAGTAGCCAATTTAATTTATCATCATAGTTTTAATAGTCTCAGTTATCTGTCTGTAAAATGGAATTGATTCTTTCCAAAGAACTTATTCAAAAAGCATATGCATAGCCTACCTCCATGAATTTTTATTTATTTATTTTGAGACAGAGTTTTACTTTGTCACCTTTGGTAGAGTGTCGTGGTGTCACTGCTCACAGCCCTCTCAAACTCTTAAGCTCAAGCGATTCTCTTTCCCTCAGCCTCCTGAGTAGCTGGAAAATAGGCACCCGCCACAACACCAGCTATTTTTTAGACACAAGGTCTTGCTCTGGCTCAGGCTGGTCTCGAGCCTGTGAGCTCAGGCACTCCACCTGCCTTGGCCTCCCAAAGTGCTAGGATTACAGGAGTGAGCCGCCCCACCCAGCCTGGTCATGGCTTTTTAAAGGCATATAAAGGATGGGGCCTAGAAAAGAAACGTATACTTTCATAATCTTATTACTAAATTTACCTCATTAAAAAAATTAAAAATCACATATACATTTGCTGTATTGCAATATTAATTTTCTTACAATTTCTCTAAGAAAGCAGTAGTGACAAAATTTCACTTGTACTTTGTACATGCACTCACGCTGCTGTCTCTAACCGCACTACTCTGTGATTGCTCTGAATGTCTCCACCACGCGTCCCCTTCCTTGTTGCTACTGCATACTGGGTAAAATGTAAAACAAATCTGACAAGTTCAAGTGACGTCCTCTTATGAGGCACAAGAGCAACTATTTAGAGGCTCTGTGAGTTCCAGGATCAAAATAATCATTTACAGCATAGTTCTTAGAAGAATCTTTTCTATTACTGAAATATCGTTTTTCTCTCATTTTCTAGTTTCTTATCAGAAACACTAGAAATATCTGAGAAGGGGGCCCACACCTCGAACAGAAACTAAACTTGACTTACAGGAGTCGGTCAATTTTCCGAGTGTACACCTGCTAACTTTGTGTTAGCTTTAATATTATTGATTGGATTTTTTCAGTATTTTATTTGCAACTAAATTATCTTAACTAGTGTTATAGCCAAGATTATTTGTGGTGTAAGAGTATTCAGCTGATACAAAATTGATCTTTTTATTGTTGCTATATTCTCTCACTATTCCTTGAATGCTTTCCTATAATAACATCACACGTGATGTTTATGTTGTTACTATTTCATTTCACATTTCACTTACAGCCTAGAGCTTGGAAGAATTCTAGCATTACCATTTATCGAGATTCAACTTGTCCTTTAGTCTTTGATGACATTAATGCTTTTAAAAGATTATTTCACTTTCTACCCTTCAGATTAATTATAAATAGAGAACAATTTTTAAGACAAAAGACTTTCTCATTTTTTAAAACACATTCATTTATGTTTAAAGAAAATGAACCAGAGTGCAGCTTAATCAACTGCAAAAAGACTATTAACAGTTCTGAAACTTATATAAGCTCCAAGGAACTCAATATATAAATGACCTATTTCTTAAAATATTTGATAACAAATATAAATTTTAGTATCTTAAGGCCTTTTTAAGGTAAGGAACATCAAAAATAATGAAATGAATGCTTGAAGTAAATCAACAATAATTTAAAAGAAAAAAGTTAGTTTTTATAAAAATATATCTACTTTTCATATTTCACATTATAATAATGTGGGCATCTTATGACAACAATGTTTTTAGTCTGACTTTTGTCTGTCCTTTACCCTCCTCTAGGACTTTGATGCAGGCTTGCCTCTAATAATTATAAGAAATATGTCTCAAAGATCCCTGTTTTAAAAAACATGTTTTCCAAATGTTCCAAGTAAAAACAAAAGTACAACTGGGAAAAAAACAGTAGAAATGACAGCTTGATATCCTATATGTATCACTTCTTCATATCTTCAGTGACAGAGTGAATCAGTTCATTTATCAGTACAGAACATTCCTTTTCATACTTCAAGGTCAGGTATATTTTTGTAAACCTAAAAAAAAATGTTTCTTGTGCTGCATCACTTTGAATTACTGGCAATAAAATCTTCTAAAAAAGAATATGTTCTTCCTTGCTTGTTAAGAAAATGATCAACTAAAAAGAAAACAGCAATGTAGACAAAATGCCAAAGCTAAATAGGGCAACAGAAGGGTTGCAAAATCACCCCGAATTTGTTGTCCACGTAGATCTTCACATTTGAGATTCGTCATATGGAAACACCTTATACGTCTTATAATTATAGCTATGAAACTTCAGTACTTAACACAATTCACAGAAGAATGGGGTGTTTGGATAGAGACATTCTTACATCACTGGCAATTACTAATAAGAATGGAACACTTATTTTATAAAATATATATAGTTATCCTTTTCTATTTTCCAGGTATCTTTCTGACCTAAATCTCTAGGACTTTAAAACAAACATGTTACTAGATGTCATGCATGACTCTCTTCTCCACAGTGTGCATTTATTGCTACATCCAGAGAGTTATCAATTTCAGTCAAGTGAGGTTGGCATAGTGTATTCTGCCTGTTTCATCATTTTATTCTCCTCTTTTTCCTCTTTCTTGACTAACTCTGCTGCACCCCCACTAGGCCTGCTGGATCTGTTTCTTCATTGGCTTCAATTTCCCCTCCCTTGCCTCAACCCAGGTCCAATCTTCCCTTTACCTCAAATCCATCATTACTTCCCAGCCCTCAAGGAGAAAGATTAACCCTAATGGACCTATTCTGGGATCATCCAACTCAATGTGGACCTATTCTGTCATTTATAGCTCATTCGGGGGAATTTATTTACTCTTCTCCATTTGAATGGTCATAGAATAAATGAACCTTAAATGGTAGTATAGAATTATAACACAATTCTACTGTCTCCTCATTTGGATGCATTTGCTCATCTTTTTCTAATGAGTATTACGTTTACTCTCATGGTGGTTATGAATGGCTTCAAAAAACAGATAACACGCAAAATTAAGGCATGTTAAAAACTCTTCCAAATCTCACTTTTCCAGAACAGATACTATTTTATCTTTCAAAAAAAAAAAAACACAAAAAAGATGTAACATACAAAATGCTGAGGAAGGAAGAAAGCAAAATAAGAAGAATTGTAGTATAAATGTTAAATATTTTCCCATTTTTACAAATAGAGCAAGAAGAATTATTCTTATCTTCTAAGAAGGCTTTCAGTGGCAATACTGAAGTCAGCATTTTAAATCCTGGTTAAGGAGAGTAAATTTACATTTTTTAAAATGTGTATTCGATAATCATTTACTTTATTAGGTATAATGGGAGACCAGAATATGTCAACCCAAAATATGAAAGATTGTTGACATAAAGTCAATTCAGAAGAAACATGTGCAGGAAAGCTCTCTGCCCTGGTTGCTTGGAAACTGGAGATGGATTTCCAGAGACAAAATGTATCCTGCCCTACTTCTACTATGGAGAACAAAGGTTAACCACTAAAGACAACTGGAGACCTTTATGGCCTAGGGTTGGTGCCCGAGGAAGGAGGAGTGACTAGCTTTCCCAACCACCCTTTACCTGCCATTTATCCATTTGCCTTCCCACAAGTTGCTGCTCTAGAGGCTCCAAGTCTTCTCCCTTGTCTGGCATCTTCATTGTTAAAGATGCCACGTAATCTGGAATTCAGAGCCATGTCTTTAAAAACTACTCATTCTCTGGATGTCTCCCACATATCCAAGAAATATACATGTTAATAAACTTGTTCATTTTTCTATTGTTAATCTGTCTGTCCTTACAGGTGTTTGTTCCAAATAAGAACCGACGAAGGTTGAAGAAAAGTTAGTACTCTTGCCCCTAACGTTTGTACCTTACCTACTCAGTACCAGAAACTATATATTGTAAGCCAGGAAAAAATAGCTTTTTTTTTTTTTTTAACCCTCCCAGGTTCTTTGTCTGGGCTACCAATTGAATTGACATAAGAAGATGATTAACAGGAGAAAACCCATTTTATTTATGTATGTATGCATGGGAGTCCCAGAAATATATGAGACTCAAGAAAAGTTCATATGTTTGAAGCTTATATAGTTTTTTGCACTAAAGAAAGGAATGGAGACTTGGTGCTCCGGGGAGGGAGTGAATATGAATTATAGGAGGATAAGGAGAGGAAATGTATCATAAATAAAGATTGTCCTTTTATGTAGATAAAAGTCTCTGGTGAGTTATCTCTTTTCTTGATATAGATACTTTTACTAAGAAAAATTTCCTTTATGAATGTGAATTTCCTTTATAAAAGAATAACTTTTCAGCACTACTTCTGTATCTGCTGTTCCTCAAAATAACCACCTTGAACTAATAAATACGACCAAGAAGGATATTTTACAGTGTCATATGCAGGTCTCCTACAGTGATATTTTGGGACGGTCTGTCTTAAACCATAAGAATTATAGTATTACATAATTCACATACATAGTATTACATAAATTATGTATTTATAAATAGCTACATATATAGTTTTTATATATATAAAAATATATAGTATGTTGTATTTTATATGTAAATATATAGTGTATTGTATATGTGAATAAAGGTAGTCATTAGTTGGCATATTGAAAAAAATTTCTAAATCATCTTACAATTGTTTTCCTAGATTGTAGATTTGTAAGTTTGTTGCTTAAAAGTCTTAATTCAGAGATACTTACTTTTAATAGCACCCCGTATATTTAACAGAAACCAGATATATTGACTTTGTTCATGAAAGTAGTTCTTAAATATTTGACAAGTTCAGTAAATTCAGTATCTGAAAGTATCAAGACTTCTCAAAGGGACTATATATAACTCAAAATAGACATTCAAACAGTAGAGTTATATAATATATATTGATGCTAACTTCTCAAATTTTATTTATGTATCTAAACACAGTCTCACTCTGTTACCCAGGTTGGAGGCAATGCTACAATTGCAGGTCACTGCAGCCTTGAGTTTCTGGGCTCAAGTGATCCTCCTGCCTCAGCCTCCCAAATAGGTGGGATTACAGATGCACCATCATTCCCAGAAAATTTATTATTATTTTCTTGTAGAGATGGGGTCTGACTATTGCTCAGGTTGGTCACAATTTCCTGACCTCAAACAATCCTCCTGCTGTGATCTCTCAAAGTGCTAAGATTACAATTGTAAGCCATTGCTCCTGGCCCTGAAATTATGTTCTCAAATATTAAATAATTTTTAGATATGAAACAGTATATCAAAACCAACAGTAAACTCTACTTTTGCAAATAGATTTTCAATTTCTGAAATTACATTATTTGCTGTATATATGCAAGTGGATGATATTCTGTGGTGGGAAATTTACCTTCCTTAGCAGATAAGGTGATTTCAAACACAAATGTAGTGAGTGGTTTTAAGAGTAAAACAGATGGTTTTGTAAAACCTGCTTATATGGAGGTCATGCTGGTCATACCAATCAGCACAAACATATATTCATACTTCAAATGCCAATTTTTTAAATAATCCCAGATCTTTGGCCTGGTTCCAAACACCATTATTTAACAGAACTTTTGAATTTATATGGGGAATGGCTACTGTCATAAAAAGAGGGAAGCCAATCTGTCCCGCTTAGACTAAGAGGCAGCTTATCTGGGTTCTCCACTTAGAGTCCCAAAGGCCGCAAAACAAAGCATGAAACAGGCTCTATTCCTTATTGGAGCTCCTGGTTCTCTTCCAAGCTAATGTGTGTATCCACAGAATTCCGTGTCCCGTGGTTGTACTAACGAGGTGCCATTTGCTTGCTGGGCACTCTCAATTCCTATATGCCACTCAGTGTTTCCTTCCACAATTCCATGGTGATGGTGACCTCTGAGAATAGCTTCCTGAGTCGGAAACCTGGTCTCATAATTACAAGCTTTGTGACAAAGAGCAAGTTATTTCACGTTTCTATGAAATGGTGTTAATAATAGTACAAGCTGACTATCCCTTATCCAAAATGCTCAGGAACAGAAAAAGTGGGCAAAAGACGTAAGCAGACATTTTTCAAAAGAGAGAACTGAATGTCCACCAAACACATATGAAAATGTGTTCCATACAGTTGCCATGTAAGAAATGCAAAATAAAACCATAATGAGATACTCCTGTGAAAATGGCCACCATTAAAATGTAAACAGCAGCAAACCATTAGATGCTGAGAAGCAGTGAAAAGGGAATGCTTATACACTGTTGGTGGGAATGTACATTAGAACCACCTCTATGGAAATCTACATAGATATTTCTCAAGGAAATAAAAGTAGACCTACTATTTGATCCAGCAGTCCCACTACTGGGAATCAGCCCAAAGGAAGATGGGGAATTTCATGAAAAAAAAAAAAATACTTGCACTTATATGTTTACCATAGACCAATTCCCAAGTGAAAAGACATGTAACCAGCCCACATGTTCATCAACTGATGAGCGGATAAATAAATGTGGTGAGTATTTACAGAGGGTGCTCACCCAAATTGTAACACCCAATGTATGCCAGTAACAAAAGATGAATACAAGTCAAGTTTGACTTCTGCTCAGAGTGCTGACTGTCACCGTCCAGACGCTTGTGATTATGGCAAACTGCTGCTTGAGCGACATTGGCCAGCCGTCCGCTCAAATTGCTGCATCTGTCATTTTGATTCTTACTGAAGTGTCCCCAGCGTAGCTGGTTTTCTATAGCACACCACATCCTTTAAGTCCCTCCAGGGTAGAAGTCAGGAGAGGGTGGGGGAAACTGTACCTCTTCGCCCTGTGCATTGTTTTGGCAGATTCTCATGGAGGTAAACTGTCACATCTGGTGCATATAATAATCTTGGGATGAAAACTTTCTATTTTGCTGTTTTAAGAAGGTGTGCATCCTTGTTCTGCTAACTCCCATCTCACGTGAGCACTGTTCCGTAGACTCTGTGGTTGCATGTAAATTGTTCCAGCACCACAGCAGGACTTGTGGTGGTGCAAGACCCCCAGATCCTCCTTTCCTGTGCACGTCACACACAGTGGTACATGTCTCAAACTTATCAAGAACTCCTGCAATTGTTAGGTGTGTGGGAGGTCCTCTTGCATGCCTTTATTGTCATTGTACTACCACAATGTTCTCGAATTTCAGATACACTTCAGAACGGTCTTGCACTCCTTGAATAAAGCCATGCTTCACTGTTTTCTTAGACTGTCCTGCCTGTCACATGGTGAAGCTGACGTTTGTGTGATTAAGGATATCTTTTGAGTAAATGTCATGCTACACAATGCTACCATAATTCAATTCAACTTCAAAGGGAAATACATAGATAACGTCTCTTAAATTGTGTGTATGTGTTTTGTAACCCCACGTACACACCATGGAATACCACTCAGTGGTAAGAAAAATGAAACAGTTTTTTGTAGCAACTTGAACTGGAGGGTATTATGCTCAGTGAAGTAACCCAGGAACAAAAAAACAAATACCCTATGTTCTCATTTATAAGTGGGAGTCAAACAATGGCTATGAATGGTCATAAAGAGTGACATAATGGACATCGGCTACTCAGAAGGCTGGAGGAGAGGCAGAATGAAAAATTACCTATTGGGTACAATGCACACTATTCAGGTGATGGTTACACTAAAATCAAGAATTTATCACTATACAATTCATTCAGAACAACAAAAAATGTATACTCTAAATCTATTAAAATAAAATATAAAAAGAGTATTTCTGGCCAAGTGCAATAGCTCACACCTGTAATCTTAGCACACGGGGAGAGTGAGGCAGGAGTGATTTGAGGTCAGGAGTTTGAGAACGGTCTAAACAGGAGAGAGCTCCTGTCTCCAGTAAAAATTGAAAAATTAGCCAGGCATCATGGTGTCCTCCTACCTATTTGGGAGGCTGAAGCAGGAGGATTGTTTGAGCCTAAGAGTTTGTGGTTGCTATGAGCTAGGAAGGCTAACGCCATAGCACTCCAGTCAGTGGCAACAGGGCAAGACTCTGTCTCAAAATAAAAAAGGAGCGTTTCTACGTGAACAAATAAATGAATAGGTGGCCCCAAATAAGAGTTTGTCTTTCACTGAACAATTGTTTCCTCTGAATTAATTAAATCTACCTGATATTTAAACTTTGAACAGATAGAACCTTTGAATAATGTTCAGGGTTTCGTCATTAAATTCTCTGTTATAATATTACCAGTATTTCTCTGCCAGGTCTTTGGTCTCAGAAATGCAAAGAATGAATTCATGCACCACCATGAGTAAGCAAAAGGATAGTTTTTGTTTTTTTTTTTAAGGGACAGAGTCTCACTCTGTCACCCTCAGTAGAGTGCTATAGCATCACAGCTCACAGCAACCTCCAGCTCTTGGGCTTAGGCGATTCTCTTGCCTCAGCCTTCCGAGCAGCTGGGACTGCAGGCACCTGCCACAACGCCTGGCTATTTTTATTGATAAGAGGAGAAGGAAAACAATGCATCTGGCACAGTGGAGGGAGGGCCCGAGTGGGTTGCCCATTCTGGCTCGGTCTGGGGGTTCATATGTGGCCTTTCTTTCCCTTTACATAGAGGAGTTTGGGGAGATGGAATGTAAGTCTAAAATATGTCACAACCATTGGCCCTAGACGCCTGTGGGCAGTCATTAATTTTAAACTGCCGAGGTGTAGGAATGTGGTCTCGTTAGGAGTGTTCCACCCCCACTTGGCAGTGATGGCTTAGATGGAACAAACTGGCATATGAGCCTGCTTGGACCCAGAAACCAGGGTGTGGGTTCAGCCCTAGGTGAAGGGGACCCGCATCAATAATAGTGGCCTTGGATCTACAAGGACAAACCACCTCCTTCCCCTTAAAAAGGGTGCTGGGAAGAACAGAGAGGCAGCTATAAACAAAATTAAAACCGGGTGCTTTAAACCTTTATTTTACAGTATTTTTTAAATTTCAGAATATGACAGGGTAAACAGGGAAAGGTTATTCAGTTTTTTTTTTGTACATTTCAGATCAAAGTTAAAGATGTGCCCTTCACTCAGAATGTGTGCAGTGAGTCCGCTAGGTGTGCATTCCCTTTAACTACCAAATACTGTGAGCCCTCATAACCCAGCCCAGTCAAATCAACCCATTTTACTTTAAGCTACTTATATAATTACCTATTTACTGTTTCATTTTCCTTCTTGGAGGGGAAGGGGCTTTGTGATTTGCCTGCTCTCCTTACTAAATTATAAGCTCTGTCAGAGCATAGACTTTGGGGTTTTTATAAAAGTGTAAAGACTTAGAAAAGTTCCTAGAATATTGGAGATCATAAATGGGTGAGTGAATAAAGAAACAGAAAAAGGAATGATAATGATAAGTAAACATAGCCCCCCCAAACATGTATCTTTACATAATAGGCATCAGTGAATGTTAAATAATTTTTGAGAAAGGTTTTATACTCTTGGGATTAGGGCATTACAAATTCATTTGCATCTCAATGCGGGTTTTCTAAAGAACCAATTCTAGTGTCTGCATTGTAAATACGGAGCTAGTTTTTTAGGAGAATCACAACATCTCATTATTTCTAATGTGACATGTATAGGAACAAAGGATCTATGAAATAATTATCCGTTGCTCACAGAATAAAGTCCTGCTTTTGAATTAGTAAAAATGCTTTTGGAATGAAAATAATACCACGTTTTTTGAATGCTTCCCACTTCTAAGCCATTTTCAGAGAGTTTCATCATCGATTTATTACATGACAGTTGAAAATGACATTCATAGAAAAGAGAGCTCGTGTAATTGTTTTTCAATTAAGAGTCTAGTACAGGGAGTCCCAAAAGTCACCCCTAAAGTCACCATCTCTGGGGATAAATGGGCAATTGCAGCTGAATGTAGGGATGAGGGGAAACTTGACCTTTCCCCTGAACGTGAAACCGCCCTTACAATCTGAAGAAAGGGTTCAAGGAGAGAACTAGAGTAAGGACCCCAAAACTCTGTGAAGAAGCACATTTAGCTAAAATAATGGTGAAATCGGCCACTGGCTCCTACCCCCTCATATGCTTCAGTATAATTGCTAGCTAGAGGGCACACGTGGTGGCCGTAAAGATTTTTAACTTTTCTCCATAAATAACATCACCTGTTCAGAACCTAGGACTAGTTTTGGAGATATCTTCCAGATTCTGTATTCCAATAAACTTACTGACCTCCCTGGACCAAGATCCTGCCTCAACAGATCTTGGGCCTTCCACCCAACATCCTGCTTCCCATTAACTGACCCCCTAGACCAGTGGTTCTCAGCCTTCCTAATGCCGTGGCCCTTTGAGAACCACTGCCCTAGACAATGGCCCACACCCAAGGACTGATGTTCTTCTCTGAAACCGGGGAGTTGGCAGACCGGCCAAGGTATTCAAGGTTAGTGATGGATGGACTTCCAGATTAAGATAAGGAAATTGTACTGGATTAGATAAGCAGGTCCAATAAATCACAGAGCTCTTAAAAGCAGAAAGGGAGGGAAAGGGGAAGCCAGAGAGAGGCCTGGGAAGTTTGAACACCATGATTGGCTTTAAAGATGGAAGGGCCCATGTGCCAGGACCAGACAGGGGCATCTAAGAACCAGGAATAGCCCTTGCTGCAGCCACCAAAGTAACAGGGACAACACACACATCCTGCCAATATGAATGAAGGAGGTGGATTGCTCCTTAGAGCTAGCAGGTAAAAGCCCACCCCTGCCAACTCTTTGATCTAGGTTTCATGAGATACCAAACAAAATACTCAGCCCTGCCTTGCAGACTCCTGCCTTACACTAGGAGGTGATGGATGGGTACTCACTACAACCACCAGGTCTGTAGCTATGCCAAAAAGGTTGGAAAACACTGCAGTAGACATGGCCATCACTGATTATTTTTATCCATCGACTTTAACACTTTTCACTCTCTAAATGTGCCCTCCTATTTTGCCAGCTCATTCTAATACTATGATTATAATAATCCTTTGACTACATGTAGCCAGCACTCACCACTCCAAAAAAATTTGGCAAAACACTTCTGCTATATAAGATAGTGATGCTAATTTACCTTGTCAGTTTGCTCTGAATTCAGAGGACACTACCATGGACCAAAATATTCCCATTTCTAATTAAGTTTCAAGGCTTCTCTCCTTAAACAACCAGACTTCCTCTTCCAGGCTCATTTCAACTTCATTATCTAGGTAAGTACAATTCTATATTTTTTCAGTTTCTCAAACCAACATTTTGAAAGTCATTATGACCTTCTAAAAGTCATCAATACATCCACCCGATTCTAACTTGAAATACATACCCAGAATTAGACTGCGTGCCCTTCCTCAACTGCTACAACTCTTACTTGGAATATTAGCTCTTGCATAGACTTTGGCAAAACTTTCAGCGTGGTCCCTATACCTCCGTCCTTGTCCATCTTTGGTTTTCTTGATACAGCAGCCAAGATGAAGCCATTCAAATAGCCATCAAACCATGTCATTTTTTTCTGACTTCCTATCTGAGTGAGTGTAGAAGCCAAACCATATTTTATGACTACACAGGCATCCTCAAACTGCTGCCCACGGGCCACATGCAGCCCGCCTAGGACATTTATCCAGCCTGCTGGGTGTTTTTGCTGCTGCTGCCCATCCTGCTTAGCAGCCAACTAGTCCTGGGGCCTGCAGTATGGCCTGCCAATGGTCTGAGGGGCAGTGAACAGGCCCCCTGTTTAAAAAGTTTGAGGACCCCTGGACTACTATATGAGGCCCAGGTGATCTATAAACCCCCATTTCCATCTCTATTTTTATTCTTATCTCCTTCCCTAATCTCTTCTTTGTCACTCCCACTCAAAGCTCAAGACTGTATTTGCTGGCAGAGTGAGGGGATAACACCTATAATGCCAGCACTCTGAGAGGCAGGAGGATTGCTTGAGCTCAAGCTTGAGTTCAAGACCAGCCTGAGCTAGAGCAAGACCTCATCTCTCCAAAAAATAGAAAAACTACCCAAGCATGGTGGTGTAGGCCTGTAGTCCCAGCTACTGGGGAAGCTAAGGCAAAAAGATCAATTGAGCCCAAGAGTTTGAGGTCGCTGTGACCTATGATGCCACAGCACTCTACCCAGAGCCACAGAGTAAGACTCTGCCTCAAAACAAATAATCAAATAACATTGTATTTGCTGCTTCTGAAATATGCCAAGTACCATCTTATCATAGAGCTCAGGGATGTACATATTTGCTTAATAACTCCTGGGGCTATTTCTGTGTCTATAGAGAGGGTGGCAAAAAAGTGTATACACTTTTCAAGAAAAAAGAAAAGCTATATTAAAATCGTAATGCTCAAGTCATGTTTGACTGCGGCAATTACACAGGCTGCTCACAGGTGACTAGTTTCATTTTTGGTTATCAGTATATGCTGAGTATTATAATTTTAATACATTCTTTTTCCTTTCTCAAAATGTGTATACATTTTTTTTTGCCAGCCTCTGCATATATTTTTTCAGGTGCATTTATACCAAATGCCGAGTCTGTGTTGCCTGGTTCTTGGTTCCCAGTATCAAAGCATGGTTACTGGTACCAAGTCGATGAAATAAATGAAAAAGCCAAATAGACACAAGCGAGCTGAGCACCAACATCTATTAAGCAAGCACAGAACACTCCAGAGAGGGACAGGATCAACCTCCAGCAGTGGACAAGACCCTGAGATTGAATAAGGTCCTCTTCATTATGTTAAGATTTTAATTCTGTGTTAAGTTGGGGCTGAATATTCATGGAGTTTCTTGGAAAGGGGTGGAGAGTTTCTGGAATGCGGAGCCCTTGCTGTATTTAATCTTGTAAGGCAATTTCCAGGGACCACCATGGAATTTTAAACTGTCCTCTGGCACTGGTGGGTGTGATTTTTACTATGCTAATGGATAGGTCACTTGAGGACACTGTTACATAGCTAGTCTGCATGCTCCAAAGAACCCTCCGTGTGGACTTGATCCTATCTCTGCTTGGTGGTTTTTCTCCTTCTTTCTGGTTGGTAGTCCCTGGAGACTCCCCGTCATAGACCAAACACAGGTTTAGTCCTTGGAAACCCTCTAGACAAAGCATCTGCTCCTCCTCTTTATCCCTACATAACATAAATCATTCCTCTTTGATTAAGAGGCCTGTTATTAATCTCAGACATTGATATAAGCATGTACTAAGTGACTTTTCAACATCTCTGGGAAGAACCCACATTTCCCTACTTGACCTGTTAATATGTTGAATTCTATAAGCTTCTCTTAAGATTGCACCTGTACATCTATGGAGTAACTTTAACTAAAATATACCATGTTTGATATAAATTATGCCTTGCTTGGCCATATTTTAAATCCAATATCACTTATTCTTTTAATAGCTCATTTTGGACTCGATTATGCCTATTTTTCATTTTGCTTTTGTTTTAATGGCTTTATAATATTTTATTAGATTTTTCATTGCATCAATTTCATATTTTCATTTATATGCCATTTTTTCTCACAGAGAAGGATAATTAAATCTGGTTTTAGTACATCTAGTGATTAATTTTATAACTTCCAAAAAATTACATAAACCTTTTTCAAGGTTGAACAAATACATACTTCAAGATTAATTTTCAGTTTTGAGCTACGTCCTATGTAGGTGTTTATTGAATATCCCCAGTGAAGATGGTTTTTAATAAGCTAGAGACATGCAACACTGGTATTGTTACTGAAACTTCTTCCTCAGTAGGTCCTTCGTCTCAGGGATTTGAAGAATGATCTCACCGACCACAGATCAGTGGTAAGACAGGATTTATTATACCAAAAAATACAGAAAAAGCACACAGAGGGAAAGACCCAAGTAGGAAATCTCCTGTCTCACTGGGTTCTTTATCTAGGGTATATATAGTTGCATGGGTCCTCTGGGTTACATTTGGCCAGGTCTTATCAATACAGTCCCTTCTGCTGGGGTAAGATGAATGAGCACATTAATGAATAGATACAGTCCTTTCATGAAATTGTCCAGGTCTGGGAAACTTAAACCTGAAATGGCACAGACCTAGGAAATAGGAGCTCCCTGTTCAGCCCTGAATGGGGGAACCCTGTGACACCCTTGGGCCTGTGAAATGCTCACTGGGGAGTAGTGCGGCCAGAGGAGGGCTCGCGAGGTCCGAGGGCTGGGGTCAGCACTGACAGCATCACAGGATGTGCCGTGGTCTCTCTCCACTAACTAGGGACCTGCGGGCTTCCGTGGCGCTTGTCTTCTCTGCCGCACTTGATTCTCCAGCTCTTGCCTCCCTCATCCCAGCACCAGCACCCCCAGGGTGAGACGCAGAAGGCAGAATGTCCTCCCAGGTGGCTGGAGCTGACCAACCGCAGTGCACCGCCCTGTATCAGTACCAGCCTCCCTCTTGGTGAACCTCCTACTCACTCAAAGGACTCACTAGAACAAGGGGTCCACAGGAAAAGGAGTGGAGAGAGAGTGAGAGAGAGTGGGCTCAGTGACATGCGTGTCTGTGACCCAGTCTGACTTGCTATAACCATTGCTGCGAGCATATTTTTTCAATAGCCATAACATTCTATTGGTCACTATATTTTAAGGCCAACTAGACATCCATCTTGGTCTGAAATGAATTATATTTGATTTTTGGAAGACAAAGTCGTTAGTCCCTTGTCCTCACTGGAACATGCACTTACCCAGGATTAGAATTTGCATGTTCTGGCTCAGCACCCAAGGTTCAGTGGTTTCGGTGCCAGCCACATATACCGGGGTTGGCGGATTCCAAGCATCCCAAGCCTGTGAAACAACAGTGACAACTGCTACCAAAAATAGCTAAGTGTTGTGGTGGGCACCTATAGTGGCAGCTACTTGGGAGGCTGAGGCAAGAGAATCACTTAAGCCCAAGAGTTTGAGGTTGCTATGAGCTGTGATGCCATGGCACTCTACCAAGGGTGATATAGTGAGACTCTGTTTCAAAACATTTTTTTTTCATTACTCAGGACGCATCTCCACATGCCATCACCTCTCTGCTCAGTGACTGTTCCGGGATTCCACACCAGCTGCTACTTTCTCTGATAGTCCCTTCACACAGAAAGGGAAAAGTTTATCAGCTGTTGAAAATCAGTTACAACTCCAGCTACTAACAGCGTGTGACATACACTCAACCTACAACTTACACATATATACTACATTTCCCATAAACGGAACACCTATATTTATAAATTAAGAAATTACCACACCTCATTCCTTAAATCTAATGATGTATTCATTAAAAAATGTTTTCACACCTATAATGGTGAGCCCCACATTATTAGTGGTGGTAATGATACTGACATTTTGTCTTCAGTAGGTTCTTGGTCTCGGTGATTTGAAAAATTAATCCACAGATCATTGTTAAGACAGGATTTAATTTACAGAAAAGAATACAAAAACATTAAGGCTCCTGGCACAGAGAAAAAAACCCAAGTCTGGGAAAAAAACCTCCCCCTCTCCGGGCTCTTTGTCCCGGGGTAAATATAGTCACAGGGGTTTCTTATAGTTACATGAGGCCAGGACTTGGTAACGGATGAATGGACACAGTCCTTTTTGTGGGGGCAAGGTGAATGAGGGCATTAATGAATGGATACAATCCATTCATGGAATTGAGGCCTAGGAAACTTAGATGAAATTGACCTAGACGTAGGAAATGGGGGATCCCTGGTCAGCCCTAAGTGTAAGGGGAAGGAGACCCCAAGGTGCAGGTGTCTCCCCAGCAGTTGTCAGGCCTCTCTGGCTACTGGAGCCTCCTTCTACAACCCCGCCCTCCTCCAGGCCGCTGGTTCCTCTGCTGGCTGGGGCGTCACCTGACCTGTATCAGTAGTACACAAACACAAAGTGAAGAATCAGGATCTATTGATGTAAAACTACTCAAAGAAAAATAGTTTTACACCTCCAGTTTTTTTGTGTGTAAAAAGTAACAGCATATATTCATGAGAACTAAGGTTATATAAAAGTTACAGAGAACCCAAAATGAGCTGTGGCTTAAACAATATGGAAATTCACTTACTTCTTATGTAACAAGAACAGTCCTGTAGAAAGTCACCTCTTACGTAAGAAGAACAGTTCTGTCTTGGTTTAGCAAGTTGTCCGGAGCCACAGCTGCTTCTCTTGTTCCATTAACCCCGACAGCTTCCACTTCATGGCACAGGCTCGCTGTTTCATAGTAAGTCGATCTATCTATCTGTCTTTAATAAGCAGGAAACATGAAAAATGATTCTTCCCTTTAATTATACTTTTCAAAAGTTGCCCAAGTCAATTACCCTTACATCTCATATTTTATGGACACTTAAGCCTGAGTAATTTAGCTTTTATATGGGGCAGCTGAGCATCTGCCTGAAATTAGAAAATACTATCGCTCCAGAAGAAATGGAGATACACTGTGGTCCAGGCATCCTCAAACTACGACCCGCGGGCCTCATGTGGTCCACCTAGGACATGTATCCCGCCTGCCGGATGTTTTTGCTGCTACTGCCTGTCCTGTTTAGCAGCCGACTCATCCGGGGGCCTGCAGTCCAGCCCTCCAACGGTCTGAAGGACAGTGAACTAGCCCCCTGTTTAAAAAGTTTGAGGACCCCTGTGGTAGACAGTTGACTGACAATAAGAAATTTTTGGTTCCTGAGATGTGGTTTGTTAGTGAGACAGAAACTCCTCAGTGATTTCACCTCTCCATGGCAACATTTAGATACAGGTTTTATAAGTTGGGTAACTTACTTTATTCGTGTCACCCCTGGTACAGTACAGGTCTTTAACCCTCCTGACTTCCTGTTTCATGACACTGCCACAGAAGCACATGTTTTGGGGCTTCCTTTTAGGTTTCTCCTATTACTGTGGATGCACCAAAGCCTTTTACTGCCCGCTCTGCATTATCCGATTATCTGAGCCGTGAATTGAAAGGCAGGTACACAAGTTGTAAGAGCTTAGATAGAAAAATCAGTAAACAAAGACATGACAAGTGAAATAAAAAAGGACTTTGAAGACCAAGGGCACAAAGCCAAGAAATGGATGAGAACAAACCAGGTAGAAGAGGGGGTAGAAAGAACAAACTTTCCCTGAAAGGAAGAAAAACATGAAAAATAGCATAGTAAAGAAGGCATAAAATAGGAGAATGATCCCCCAAATCCAACCATTATAATGAAAGTAGAATGTTAATTGCATTAAATCCTTTGTAATTATAAATGGCATCTGTAGTATTATGTACTATAAAATTCTAAGTCTAGAACCATCTCTAGAGATAGTGAGGCTACATCTAAAATTATTGTGGCTAAATATTCTGCCAATCACTTAGGTTTAGTGATTCATTTTTTTGCCCTGATCATTAAATCAAAACAGTTCAATCAGATTGGGCATATACAAAAAATTTGAATCCTTCCATTGGGCACCTACCAAAAAAGGAGAAAAGATAGTAAGATTAGCTTCTTAGTCTTGGTTCCAAGACAGCTTGCTTGTAAATATGTTTTCATTCTAGGCATATGAAATTCCAAAAAAAAAAAAAGTAGCCTTATAAATCTTGGCTCCCTGTAGAATGAAGTACAGGGAGGATGCATTGTAATCAACATTTATTGTGGAGATAGCAGTATCAGTTTAATTAGGTTTTTTAAATGTAAGAATGAGTGAAATATAATGAAAGAATTGTTTCTTTCCAGAGAAACATAACACATGTGAAATTTTCTTTTCAACATTCAGAAGTTGCAATTCAAGGAAAAAAAAACAAAAACCCTTCCATGGACACAATAATTACAATTTCTTCCTTTGAAAGGAAAATTATAAATAAGACGGGAAACAACATTTAATTAAAATCAGAGATTGTCTGCAATAAAATTTTCAGGAAGAAGAAAACATGCAATTCGAAGGTACATTTTAGAAAGCAGCTGCAGAAACAGGCTCAAACAATGAAGGATTTTGACTAGAGAATAAGCATATGAAAAGAAGAAAGTGAAATAAAAGGTGGTTCAGAAAAGGAAAATAAAGAGTTGGCGGCAACAGACCTCGCCCTCTGTACTATGTGAAAGGTAGGACCTACGTTTACAATCTCCAAGCTTACCTCATAGAACTTCATGCTTTGATGCTGATGGCAGGTGTGTTGAGCTTGAGAAGTCTTGTATTTTGTACATTCACACTGTGAGGAATGTTTACAGAACGGTGGATGCCAATAATTTCAACTCCATAATCTAAGCAGCTTTTGAGAGTATTTTACAACGACTTTGATATTTCATAGCACAAAAAGAAAGTCAAAATGGCATACACAGGTTAATAGATGATTAAAGGGCAGAGAAACAAAAATACATTTATTAGAAACAAAAATACATTTTATTCTAGATAGTGTCCATAATAAAACTTTAACAGTACCACATATTAAAAACGAGATCAAGATGAAGGGATATAGGAAACTTATTTTGTGTAGAAACAGGACATAAGAGATAAAAAGTCCAATAGCTATCATTTCACTTGAAGTAATTGGTTTTTTTTTTAAGAAATAGACTTTTCAATAGACATATATAATCATTCCTTTCATAGAGGACATCAGACCCTTTGCCTGCCTTCACCTAATGAGTCCATAAAAGAAAAGCCTCTTTTGTACTTTACTAAAAATTTATTACAATGGAATTTACTCTGAATAAGACATGTTTGCAAGTGATAAAAAATAAAATTTCACATCTTAAACAATAAAGAATTTCTTCTCCGTAGTTTAAACAAATAAGCCATAGAGGAATTATATTTGTATTTTGATTAATTTGTGAAAAAGATTAAGCAACTTTCTCATGTCACACAATTATTGCCTGATTTTGATGATTTCAGAGTTATAATCATTACCTTAAACCTTGATATTCATGCATTTAATATTTGTAATTTCAGCAGTTTCTAAGGGGTCCAGTGATCCATGGCTTAGAGCTATTTAAAATTTTGCTGAAGTATCCATTTACACATGCTAATTATGAGCAGAAATGGCCCTAGAAAAACATCCTCTGTAAAAATCATAAATGAGGACCAATTGAATATTTTTCAGAATTACTCAATTTTGCCCTTTTATTTAATCTTAAGTTCCAACCATAAGGGACCACATACCTTATCAATGAGTTACTTGATACTACTTTACTTAACCATATAATCTACTCTAAAATTTATCCCTTTCTGATTCATGACATAAATAAACCATTTTATTTGTGTGACTAGCAAATTATAAATCTTACATAGCATATAATAATTGTAATATTTGTATATAAAGCTGTGCCTAATTCAACAAATTCCATACTTAAAATATTCTAAATATTTAGAAATTTATAAAATATGTTTCCCTTAAAAGTCTGGGCTGAAAATAAATCTATATTTATCTCCATACGTCACATAAACTACACATGTGAATTAAATTGTAGAAATGTGCCTCTGTGTGAATTAAGTGAGAAACTACTGCATTGTACTGAAAAAATACTGAGACTAAGCACAAGATATTACATACCCAGGAGAATAGAAGGCCTCTGAATTCAATAAAATGCAGTAACCCTGGAATCAGACTATATATGTGAATTCTGGCTCCTGCTCTTACTCTTGTGACCTTTGACAAATTACTTAACCTCTCTCTACCTGTCCCTGTAGACAGGAATGGTAAGGACTGCATGTGTTTCTGCTGTGTAGGTTAAATCAGATAATACCTACAAGAATGCTCAGCACATACTAAGGGCTTGATGAGTTTTAATTTTGTGGATGCAGACCCTCTTTGTGGGGGTGAACTTGTAAGAGAGAGATTGTGGGCAACCTGATCAACTTCCCAGACTATACTTCAGCATAGTTTTGCTATTTGTCTCAGTTAGTTGATAATCTCAATCAACAGATGTTTATTTCCTTCTTTCTATAAGATGAGACAAACTGCCAATTATTCTTTAAACAGAGAAGTAGCTAGAACCAGAAGAAAGAAAAGGTCAGATTAGAGAGAGCCTGATAGAGTAACAGATGGATTGACGGCTAGATGGGTGGATGAGAGGTAGAGATGACAGAGAGAGAGATGACGCAATTGTGTGAAGGTTCTATTTGAGATGTGACTGTGAATTTCCTGGTGAAAGCAGTTTGAGAATAAAGAATATGTTAATCTAATTAAAATAATATTAATATGTTTAAAATTTGTCCCCAAACCTATATGCTTATTATGGAAACTTTTCCTGCATATGTGAAAGAACAGAACACAGAGCTGAGAAGCCTATTTCCCTTTCTAATTTCTACAGTATTATAATACAATATTAGTTGCCTAATTATATTGACTCTGCACTTAGAAATTTAAATATCTATGATTCAATAAAGTGTTCCCTCAATTTTAGAAAATGAAATTCATTGTGGGAGAGCTTGCACTCACAGCCTCATTCCCTCCCGCCTTCCTTTATTTATTTCTGTGTACAAATTAGCAGTAGCCTAAAAATATCTAAGAAAAAGTATGAACTAGCATTTACTCAGAAATGTGACACTACTTCAACTTTCCCAGGGTTCTGGACTTTAAAAAAAAAATCATTAATAGTATCATTCTTTAATTTTAAAAATAGAATTGAAGGTAAATGTTCTTTTGGAATGAAACTATTTAAAATGTGCTATGAAATGAATGAAATTAGAGTAATTCTGTGTATAAGAGAAAAACAAAAAATGAAAATATCTCTCCTTCACAATCTGAAAAATGGCAAATGCTTTAAATATTTTAGGAAGTGTTAATTTTCCTAAGAGACCAATTTTTTCACTTTGTAATATCCGTAGAAATTGGGGATAGTCTGAACGATGAAACAAAATACATTGCTTCAAAGTCTATTCCTGGATAATCATGTTCACAGTTCTGCAATTGCACTTACTACATTTTATAATTCATCGAAGTACCTTTCCCTTTCTCTCTCCATCAGGTTGTTGGGTCCTAAGAGACACTGACCAAACCTTATCTGTGATAAGGCCGTGCCTGGCCTTCAGTCTCTTACAGAGCAGATACTCAATGTATTTTTAATAAATGCATGAATAAGATGATTATTAAAGCATATGAGTAGGCTTCATCAAAGTAGGCTTTCTATCTTGGTAAAAAAGATACCAATAATTATAAAGCAATTGTAGGATTTAGTTGAGAATGATGAAAAGTCAGAAAACTTTCACTGACAATGCATAATATTTAATAACAGAACTCATCTATACAAAATAGATTTACACAACGATCAACTGACTTTCAGGTAATAAAAATGAGAGATTTCTGTGAAACTTGGACCTCTGGTTTCAGGGCATATGAAAATGTCAACCCCAGATAGCACAGTTTTTGCTAAAATGCCTACCAGACTAGAAAAAAATACTTTTCCCTGCCACTCACATTCACATATTTATTTTATAAATTTCTATTGCGGGCTCGGCGCCTGTGGCTCAATCGGCTAAGGCGCCAGCCGCATACACCTAAGGTGGCGGGTTCGAATCCCCAGCCTGGGCCCGCCAAACAACAATGATGGCTGCAACCAAAAAATGGCCGGGCGTTGTGGCGGGTGCCTGTGGTCCCAGCTACTTGGGAGGCAGAGGGAGGAGACTCGCTTGAGCCCAGGAGTTGGAGGTTGCTATGAGTTGTGATGCCATGGCACTCTACCCAGGGGGATAGCTTGAGGCTCCGTCTCAAAAAAAAAAATATTAGAAGGATATACTCTCAAATTTCTTTGCTGATGACTCTCAAAATCTATAAATCAAAAAAAAATCTATAATTCATTTAATCATTCATTCATTCCAGAAATATTTAATATTGGGTATTATTAGTTATCAGACACCAATTCAATAGCTTCATTCCACAATTTATTTCTCTTAAATTCCAGACTTACATAGAAAATTGCCTACTACACATGCTCATTTGAGGAAAATAAATATGCTAACTGACTATTTATCTGTGACCTCATACGAACTGTCCACAACAAGTTTAGACCAACCTGGCCCTTAATTCTAGAAGCTCACCATGTAAAACGGAGGCTATATGGCATAATGGCAAGAGCTTGAGCTTTTAAGTCAGACACAACTGTGTTAGAACTCCTATTCTACCTCTTATTAACTGTCATCTTAGAAAATGTAATTAACTTCTCTAAGCCTCATAGAGCATACTTCATGAAAAGGTGAGTAATAAAAGAAATGCTGATATCTATTTACAGAATTTTTGAGCATTTAAAGAAAGAAAAAGTTGGTAACATGCCTAACAGAATTCCCACACAGGGCACCCAGCAAAAGTTACCTTCCCATTTCAGTCCCTCCCTTCTGTAGCAGACGTAGCATCACTATAATGCAATAGCACAATTATGTGATAAAAAGCAATTGGAGCTGTTACAGAGAAGTAAAACCAACACATATTTCCATTATGTAGGAAATGCAGCGAATTCTTTATATAACCCGAATGAAGTTGCTGATTTTCAATCATTTTTTGACCTACAAGAACAATTTTATATATTTTAATCTAATAAAATTATTTGCATGTTGAATTCAAAGAAGGGGACAATTGTCATCCTTTTTCTGCTGACTTCAGTTTTTCCTCTTCTTCTTTCGGCTCTCAAAGGTAAACATCAAGCAGGTGCATTATATGAGTTATCTCTGCTATCCTGTTAGCCACAGAAAGACTATGAAAGCACGAAGCTGCAATGATGGGTTTGCTGGGCAGCATGCTGAAGAGAGAATCAGGATTACTGTCTCAGTCCCAGGACTGAAGACATCACTGATGGCAGGACCTTGAATGAATCACTTCTCCTTTGCTTGCCTGGAATGATGACCAGGATCAAATTATGGAGCCTGCCCAGTTGTCCTGAAGTGTCATGGAGACCTGAGAGAGCCCAACTAATCAAACATTGGGGTCTCAGCTGGGAAGATATGTTAAGACCAACAAATTATTTTAACAGAAATAAATTTCCAAGAATAACAGAATACTGCACATCAGGCACACATGTCAATTATTTATGAAATATCCACAAACACTTGTGAAATATAAATGACGTCCAGCTAGACATGGATCCTGCCCTCTGAGCACTAAGGAAACTCATGTGAACAATGCCTGCTAATGTGGCATGAGCTTTCCAGGTACAGCCTCCTTTAATAATTAAAGTAATCCCAGGAGACAAGATTCAATATTTCAGTTCTTCAGATGAAAATTCTTATATTTAATTAATTTAATCTCATAGGATGTAAGTGAGAGAGCCCAGAATTTATAACCAGCCTTGTTATTTCCCCAGTTGGTGCTCTTCCCCATCCAAGGCTTTTCCATGGCACTAATCAAGTTCCTGGAGTGTCCCGCCCTAGGCCTCTTCACTCAGTAACAAGCATGGCATGTCTATTACCATCAAGAAACCAAGAAATGTTGTTGACTATGTGTGTTTATGACATAGACTGATCATAGGGGAAAATGTGAGCAGAGATTCAAGGGGATGCTTGGCCTGCTAAAGAGCTAAATCAGGGATGCTGGGGCTGGACACCCTGCAGAAGGTTCTTTGGTCTAGAATGATCTCAACATTCAAAAACCCAAGTAAATAACTCAGGGCAAAAATATGGCACAACCAGAAAGCAAATGAATTGTAACATTTATGTGAAATTTGATGTTCTTTGTTATAAGTCACATACTCACAAGTTAGTTCAAACTGAAAAAATACATTCTAATAGAAATAGAACTGAGTATGAGTTAGATACTTCATTGAATGCTTATCTTTGTTGCTATCCTGTAGCTCAAATTGCAGGTTGAATTTTCTCATACAATTTTGGAACATATCCTCGCTCCTCACCAAATTCCCCTAAGTTAATAATGAGCTGTGAGATGAAAACCTCATCAGTATAGAAGAGTGTTTATTTCTTCAACTGTTTGAAAGATGTCTTGCTGCTTATTTCTGTGTGTATATGAGTTCATGTCCATGAGTGTGTGTGTGTGTGTGTTTCTGCCAAAAGCAATTCTTTGTCTTTCTACTTCTCTGTTACTGTCAGGTTCTCAAGGTTTCTCTCTTGTTCTGTAATTCAGGTCTTTGTCAAAGAAATTAAGGCAATAATTTAAGTGGATATAGGGATAGTACTTGACCTGGTTTCTTTGGTAGTTCTGTGCAATGTGGTCTTGGTGTCAGTCCTTACTGACTGAAGAGTGAACCCATGGAATGTTGATAGATGTTATACTGACAAGCTAGGGTATCTGGCAGATAGCACATAAAACTCTAGAGATAAAAGGTCAGAAACATGTTTATATTCTACTTGTAGAAAGATTCACTTGTACCCTTGTAAGATAAACCATAGAGGTGATCCCTTACGAAGGCTATGTTAACCAGTTTCATGACAATATTTCAAATTGTATACGAAAACACCACACTGTACTCCATGATTGCATTAATGTACACAGCTATGATTTAATTTTTTTAAAAAAGGTCAGAAACAAAAGGGAGAGAGCTTTAAGACCAAGTTTCTAGGCAGCAAATATGTATTTTAACTCTCCATTTGAGAATTGAGTGTCTGTTGATTTTTCATTATCCAGGACGTCCCATGTCATTCATTCACTTATCACTTTATTCATTCTTTTATATTGTGCCCAACCCTGGTAGTATCCAGAGTTCAGTATTTTTCACTGAAAGTTCTGCTGAAATTTTGCTGCTGAGTTTAATTTGCTATAATATTCATGATACATTGGTGTAATTTGTCCTTAAAAAATGGAAAGAAAGAGTCCAAAGTATAAAATGGTCACTGAAAGAAACAGGCCTTTTCATTCCCTCATTTCTTTTCCAAACTCACTCCTACAAACAACCAACTCCTCAGAACAATCCTGACAGTCAGAGACATCATATGCAGACATGAAGGTCCAGACCCACCACCTGTCTCTGCTGTGACTCATAATATAAACATAGACCCTCTGTGTAGCTTGGTTCCTAGCATTTGAAAATATAACCCACAGCTGGTGTCTCCCCATCTGAGAGGTCTTTGTGGATGAGAGGCCCTTTCATGAGGTGGGCCAGAGAGCCCCTAGTCCAGTAGAGTCATGCATAGCTTTTTAATCTTGAAATTCTTCACAAACTTATGTCTTTCTCCAAATGTATTAGTATAGTCTAAAGCACTGCCTCTCCCAGTCCCTTACCCCATCATCCACTTCAAGCTTCTGCACGTTGAATTCAAAAAGAGAAATTTTTCTCCTCAATCTCATCCAGACACAGTCGTGCTTTTATCTCTCTCTCCTAGACATTTGTGTTGTCTTGAGGAGTCCTCAGGCATCAGTCTCCTACATCTGTGAATTAAGTGCTACTTGACAAAATGACAAAATGTTCAAATTCAATGCTCTCTAACCCTGGTTTGATACTATGAATTTTTGTTTACTGGCTTTCAAATACTTTTAGAAAGAAAAAAAAGGGTTGTATAAATCTCTTGAAACTATTATCCCTGATAAAATTGTAACTTGTTGAGAATAAAGGCCCCAGCTCTCAGCTTTGTGTAAATAATTCCAGACAAATAAAGAGGGTCAGAAAGAAAACCTAACATAAAATTTTGCAGGCTAACCAGGAAGTGGACCTTCTGAAAAAAAATATATTGCTTGTTCCATATCAATTTTGACCATCTAGCCCAAGAGTTTGCAAACTTTTTCAGTAAAGTTTCAGTTAGTAAATATTTTTGGTCTTTTGCTCTGTCTATATAGTCTCTGTTTCAACTATTCAACTCTATTGTTGTAGTGGTAAAGCAGCCAGAGACCACATATAAATGAATGGACGTGGGTATATTTCAATAAAGCTTTATTTACAAAAGCAGACAATGGGCTGGATTTGGCCCACGTGCCATATAATAAATCCCTGCCCTAGCAGATGGTTGTAGGCCAAGGGTGTTCAACCTGCTGTCTGTGGGCCACATACAGCCCAGGATGGCTATGAATGTGGCTCAACAAAAAGTCATAAGACATTATGAAAATTCTTGTGATTTTTTTGGTGGAACTCAATTGCACAGTTCTCATGTGTGAATTTTGTAGATGACAATGTCATGTCTCAATGTCATGTAAAATAAACATAGGCTCTTGGTATTTGTATGCATTCACGACTTCAGTTTTATAGTGGTGTGCAACCTCCAGTATGTTCTCTTCCAAGCACAGGCAGTCAAATTGACATCATTAGACATTACATATGTTCGTGGTGACTTGGTGATGAGCAATTATCAATAACATTTCAACCTACCATTGCAATGTTAGATGTTTAGTGTTATTTAGAAATCAAGAAAGCATTCTTAGTTGATATTAAGGGCACTTCAACACCACAGTGGTGCTTCACACGTTGCCAGCCATGCTTTATAATTGGCCCACTGTCTCCCCCTGCATCAGCACCCGAACTATGGAAGGGCCCAAATCTTGCTTTCTATTTTCCTGTCAATTAATTTTCATAATAAAAGTAAATATAATTCCTTATCTATTATTATGTTTTTAAACTCAGCATGGCTTCTACAACTTCTTAAAAAAAACAGAACCCAATAAAAGAAAAATGACAGATGAAGATTGTTCAATGCAAAGAAGACAGATGACAACATTTTTTTTAATTGAATGGTAACTATGTACATTAATGCACTTCTGGGGTACAGTGTTGGGTTTTCACATGCAATCCGAAATACTTCCATCAAACTGATCAACACAGCCTTCATGTCATTCTCTCAGTTATTGTTTTAAAACGTTCTCATTCTACTCTTAGAGAGATTCACTTATACCCCTGTAAGATAAACCTCAAAAATGGTCCCTCCAATCCCCCTCCCTCCACCCATTCCCCCCTCCCTTCTCCCTTCCCCTCCCCACATTCTTAGGTTATTTGGTTATAGCTTTCATATAAAAGGTATAAATTAGTTTCATAATAGGGGTGTGTACATTGGATACTTTTTCCTCCATTCTTGTGATACTTTGCTCAGAAGAACATTCTCCAGCTCCATCCATGTGAACATGAAG
>CAUYQV010003782.1:0-17136 GCA_963574575.1 Galagoides demidoff
ACTCCTGCCTCCGCCTCCCAAGTAGCTGGGACCACAGGTGCCTGCCACAATGCCCGGCCATTTTTTGGTTGCAGCCATCATTGTTGTTTGGCAGGCCCGGGCTGGGGATTCGAACCCGCCACCTTAGGTGTACGTGGCTGGTGCCTTAGCCGATTGAGCCACAGGCGCCGAGCCCCCAGAAGAGACTTTTAAGAGAATCTTCTGCTTGCTGTTTTCCTCTAGCCTCCACCATGAGAATGGTGTATCCTAGATAATTATTTCTTCAGCCTAGAACCTGGGGAGAAACAGATGTGAAGTCTAGCCAAGTTCAGCCAAGTGTAAGCAAGCAGCAGGCCTCATGTAATGAGAGCAAGAAAGAGATGTTTGTTATCACAGGCCCCAAGATACTAAGGGTTTCTGTTACTGCAGCACAAGCTGACTAGTACAGATAATTATTATCACTTCTCCATTTTACAGATGAGGAAACTGAGGCTCCGAGTTACTTACTTGTGGCTACAGAGTAATTAAGCAGTAGACAGGGGATTCAAATCCAAGTTCATTCGTTCATCCAGCAATTCCTTAGTGAGCACCTGCACTGTAGCAGGCGCTAAAAGGGCAGAAAGGGTCCCTGCCCTCATGGAGCTCACATTTGCATGCAGAGAAACAGAGAAATACAAGTCTATAAATAAACCAGTAAATAAACAAGCAAACAAAATCCAAGTAGTCATAAAAAGTTTGAAGGATATGAAAAGAGTAATGTGATCATGACTGGGGAAGTGGTAAAGGGTAGTTTAGAGAGGACCCCTGAGGAGGTAACATGTGCACTGAGATTTGAAGAATGAGAAGGAACCAGCCATGGAAGGAGACGGGGGAGAGCACAGCCGGCAGAGAGAACAGTGCAAAGACCCAGAGGCTGGGACAAACATGGAGTGTTTGGGGAACAGAAAGGACCCACTGGTGGCTGAAAGGGAATGAGAGGCAGAAAGTAGAAGATACGGGTGCAGAGTGGGAAAGTCAAGGCCACGTATGGCTTTGTCACGTGTGCCTTGGTGAGACATTTAGAATTCATTCTAAGTGCTTGGAGGGTTTTCAGCAGACGGAAGATGTGTTTGGGTTTATATGTATATTAAAAAAAATTTTTTGAGACAAAGTCTCACTCTGTTGTCTAGACTAGAGTGCGGTGGCATCATAGCTCATGGCAACTTCAAACTGCCTCAGCCTCCTGAGTAGTTGGGACTACAGACACCTGCCCCAACGCCTAGCTCATTTTTCTATTTTTAGTAGAGACAAGATCTCACTCTTGCTCAGGCTGGTCTCAAACTCCTGAGCTCAAGCAATCCTCCTGCCTCAACCTCCCAGAGTGCTAGGATTATAGGCATGAGCCACCACACCCGGCTTTGGGTTTGTATTTTTAAATGATCGTAATTTTGTATGGAGAAGGGCCGCGGGAGGCCAGCAGGGAGGTGGTCCTGCAGGAGGGAGATGGTGGCTAGGCTCAGGACGAGGAGATGATAATGAGTGAAACAAACCACCTCAAGTTGCACTGCAGTGGTGGAGGGGTTGCATGTTCCTGGAAGCTTGGAGGTAAAGATAGCTAAAGAGATGACCTGGGGTGATTGTGGTGTGGTACACTGAGCTGGGGAGATGTGGATTGGGCTAGGTCAGGAGGCAGAGGCAGAGGCTGGCGTGGAAGGAAGCGGTAAAAAAAAACAAGAGTTCTGCATTAGACAGACTCACTTTTCTAGGCCTTTTAGATTCCGGGGGTCTGTGAGCCATCAATAGACTGTACTAAGCCAAGTTCAGTGGAGAGCTCAGGACTGGAGGGGTGAATGTCTCATCCTCAGCACAGAGGTATGACTTAAAGGGACAGGATGCAATCACCTGGGCACTCTGCATTGGGACATCTGTCGAAATTGAAGGAGGAGCCAGTGAGGTACCTCTGTCCGATCCCAGAGGCGAGGCTCATTGTTAAAGAAGCCCCACAGCTCCTGAAGTCTGAGACTTTGCTGTCTACCACTGTCATCACCAGTCAGCCCCAGGTGGCGACAGGACCCTTGAAATGTGCCTGTCCACACAGAGATGCACAGTAAAACACACACCATGTTCCAGTGACTTGTTAGGAAAGAGAGATGTAAAATATCCCATTCGTACTTTTCATATTGATTATATGTTGGAATGATAATGTTTCAAATATATTTAATTAAGGAAAATCAAAGGCTAAAATAAATTTTACCTCTTTCTTCCATTTGTTTTGCTTTTAAAAATGTAAGAAAAAGAGAGAATTTAAAATTACTATGAGGCTTGCATTTTGTTTTATTGGGTAGCCTTGCCTTAGAAGGACCACAGTAGGGTGTTGGCCCCCACCACCCCACTGCCCCCCTCCACACATGATGTAGTTGCTGAAGCACTTCGCAGAGAGGTCCCCAAGATTCTCGCCTGTCCTGTCCTGTAAGGTCCTTGGGCTTCGCCAACCAGCAATAGTGTCAAATTTCTCTGCAAAGTCTCCCCTGACAAGTTCTCACTCTAGCCCACCCGGACTTGTTTTTGGTTAGAAACCACATGTAATTTTCATCCAAAAAAAAAAAACAAACAAACAAACAACCAAACACACACAACATGAAACTAAAGAAAGGAGCAAGATTTCCCTGATGCGCTGCCAAGTGACTGTTCTATTTCCCACAACTCCCTGCAGTTTCTTCAAACACAAAGACGTGTGCCACATGGTCAATGAAATTGTTTGGGGAAGTGTCAGAAGACCATCTGGGGGGCTGGGAAGTTTGGGAGCCGTGAGACTTCCCCATGCTCCATAATCCTGTCTGGTGTCTGGCCTGGGCCTCCATTCAGAGCTACTTACCCATCTCCCCAGCTCAAAGCTTTCCTGTAAATTCAAGTCCCCACCCAATCCCTGTTCACAAGGATTGCCATGTAGGGTCTGTGTGGGGCCCTGGGGGCACCCTGGGACTCTGAGCAATGATCATTCCTGCCTGCAGGAAAGGGTCTGAATCAGTAGGGTCAGGCAGTTTTTGCAAAGCGTGTTCTTCCTTTGGCCTGACCCCAGCCCAGACTGCCCTGGGGCCATTATACAAAGTGAAGCCACAGTTCAACAAGACCGAGAGCTTAGAAATACAGAGAGCAGAGAGCCCCAGAGTCCAGAGAGAGGGCAAGGAGGAGGGGACCCTAAGGGTGGGGGAAGGCTTGAAGAAAACTCAGAGGGGAGGAGAGATGGAAGGAAGGACACTCATTCATTCATTCGTGAAAGTGTTACCAACTACCTTCTATTGGCCAGACACTAAGCTAGAAGCAAGAATGTGATAGTGAGGGAAACATTGGTTCCCACCCTCATGGACTTGTGGGCCTATCAGGAAGCTGCTGAACAAAGGAAGGTGTGAGTCTATTTGAAATGAAAACTGTCAAGTGCTATGCAGGAGAGGTATTGATGCTATGAAATCACCCACAGGGGCATGTGAGTGAACCTGAGAGACTGGGAGACTCCCCTGAGGAAATGACATTTGAGCTGAGATCGGAATTCCTGTTAATTGTGCAAAAGGAAGATTGAGTGTGACAAGCAGAGGAAACAGCATGTGCAAAGGTCCCGTGGCCAGGGGCATAGATTGGATTTGAGGAATGGGGAGAAGTATGACTAGGGCTGAAATAGCCATGGAATAAGCGTGGTAGGAGAAGAGTCTGGAGAGAAAGGCAGGGCCAGACACAGACATTTCAGAAGGAGGTGGGGGAGTAGAGTCGAGACCCTGAAGCCAGAGACCATACAGAGCAGGAGACTAGCTGCATGGTGTCATGTGGCTGAGGTGGTGATAGAGGACAAGACCAAACCATGAGTAGGTGGCACCTGGATTCAAGCAGACCCGGGTGGCTCCCCGTCCTGAACTGTTGTTTCCAAGCTTAATGGAGCTCAGACCTCAGGTACATGACCTTTCTGTGCCTCAACTTCCCCATTTACACAAGACAGAGACTTTTTTTTACATCAATAGGCTATTGTGGGTTAAACAAAACACTGCCTGGGATGATCTTAGCAGAGTGCTGGCACGGGGTGAACTATTATTATTCCATTATCAATATTACACATGTGGGTTGGGGGACCCAGACAGGGAGCCCTGCAGCAGAGCTGCAAGTTGGGGATGGGAGGGCCAAAGATGGTGTCAAAACAGGAGTCCGGGAGGCATCCAGGTCAGCACACTGCCCTATTCCCTGACCTGCTGCCAGTGGCGGAGGAACCTTGGTTCCCATCTCTTCTCTGACCTGCCAAGCAGGCTGGTGGGCAGTAGTGGTTGGGTTGTTGGCTGGTGCACAGGGGGTGTCCTGGTGTCTCCCTCCCTCTGAACAATGACCTCAGCTTTGGAGCTTGAATTAAAGAAAGAATACCCTTTTTTCTTGTGCAGTGACCCTGGCTGGCACCGGCTTCTGAGGCCTCCTCTGTGGAATCCAGTCACCCTAGAGTGTTCTGGGCGGAGCTTCAAGGGAGGCCCGGGACATGAGCTTCTGCCAAGATTAGCATCAAAGGACCAAGGACGCCAGACTGGGAAGGGCAGGGCTTGGGGCATTTTAGGATTCTCAAAGATCCCAGACTTTGAATCTGCCTTTAAAACTTTTTTTAAAAAATTCAAAGGTTTAGGGTTGTTTTTTTAAATACTGCTTATGTCTGAAGAAACCTGAACAAAAGAACTTGGGGAATTGAGGAGGTAATTAGTATACATGTAATATTTATTGGGTTTTTTTCTTTCTTAATTATAAAAGTAACATATGCTCGACCTGGAAATTTTAAACTGTAGGAAAAGACAAATTTAAAACCAACCCACACTCCACAGAGTATCACTGTTAATAGTATTAATTTACACGTATTTATATAGAGCAGCGGTTCTCAAACTGCTCATGTGGGTCATGACCCCTTTGTAACAATGAAAATACATCGCAGCATTAGGAAGGTTGAGGACCACTGATATAGAGAGAGATTTTAGTTTCATTAAAAAATATAACAGCCATTGCACTGGGGCTTTTTGTACATAATCTTATTTTGTTCTCACAATAACCCTATAAGGTAATACTGTGATTATTCCCATTTCACAGATTAGGAAAGTAAAGCTTTAAGCAGGTATATCATCTGTTCAATGTCATTCAAACAAGGAGAGAAATAGCTGGGCTGGAATCCAAACCCAATCTGTCTGACCCTGAGCCCACTCAGATCGCCACTACTTTCCACATCTTTTTTGGGTCACATTGTCATTGTCCTCTTTTCTGTGCACACACATGCATTTATATTTATATCTGCACTGACACTGACTGCATTCCCCAGACTGTTTTGCAGCCGGTCCTTTTTTATTTCACAATGTATCATGTACATTTTCTCAAATCAACTTCTATTCTTCCACAATACTATTTTTAATGTCTGCATAGTATTCTGCAAGTTTAAACTACTGATCCGCAAACATTATTAGCTCCAGCATCGCCTGGGAACTTGTTGGAGATGCAAATTCGGAGGCCCCACCCTAGACTTACTGCATCAGAAATTCTGTGGATGGCATCCAGGAATCTGTGTTTTATTTAACAAGCCCTTTGAGTGATTCTGATACATGCTAAAGTTTCAGAATGGATTCTTTAGCTGTTCTTTATTCTTCCTAACCAATCTCCTAGAATTGGTATATTTAGATCGTTTCCAGGTTTTGGCTATCAAAAACAAGGCAAAATCAGCATCCTTCTATCTGTGAAGATCAAGAAGGCAATTTTAAGATAAAGCAGGTGTCCAAACCAAACCAAAACAAACAAAAAACATAAATTAATACACGCTATATTCTATTTTTTTTGCAGTTTTTTGCCAGGGGCTGGGTTTGAATACCAGTAGGTAGCCAGCACCCTACTCCTTTGAGTCACAGAAGAAAACTGTGAAAAGCAGGAGAGATTTCAGTCAGACCTAAGGAAGCACTTTCTTCCCTGGTGGGACCACCTGGCAGAAGGAATGTTGTTGAAGCACCTTAAGTCACCTGTGGGGACAGCTCAGTCCGGCAGGCAGCCTACGAGGTACATGTCTCCAAGCACTGTCATTGAGTTTCAAGGCTTCTCTTGTAGTTTTCCAGGCTTAGAGCATAATGGCTGAGATGTTTGTTAAAGAGACAGCTGCTGCCTGGGCCCACCCAGCAGGGGGAGGGCAGAGGGGCTTGGTAGCTGCTAAGACGGAGCTAGAGGGCAAGGCTGGCTCCTCACCTCCCAGCTAGTGATTTCATTAAGCAAGGGCCTGCCGAGAGGGCTCTGCCCTGCTCCTCACTGCTGTCCTGCCAGGCTGTGTCCTCGTTAGCCTGAGGCTGAGCCCAGACTTCTGAAATAAACTCCAGGCCCTTCCCCCGGGGTCTGGGAAGACACCCTCCATCTGATGCCGAGTGGAGATCTGTCAACAGGGCATTTTGCTGCCTGTTCTGGAGCCCAGGCTACTGCTAATGCCTGCCAGTTCTCATTTCCCATCCAGATCCACAGCCTGCCTATTGGCAGGAAAAGTTTCCTGGAAGCTAATGGGCCTGAGGAATGGCTTAACAAAGAACCAAGAAAAGAAATTTTAACTTTCTGGCATATGTCAGATTCCTGGCCTATAAAATGGGAGTAATAATTCCCCTCCAGTGAGAAAAGGGACTAAATGTGGATGCAAAGGGTAAGTCTTAGAGATGGACTTTTAACGTCGTTGCTGTGGTTTTTTGTTCTGGAAGCTGCTGGAGGTGGCTGGTGAGAAGAGCACATGTCCCCCATTGGGACATACTGGTCTGGGTTCAAATCACAGCTCCTCTGCTTCCTGACCGTGTGACCTCGATGAATCATGGCTCCTTTCTGAGCTTCCACTCCCCCACCCATCAGTAAAATGGAGGTGAGAGCCATGCTCAAGCCTGTAATCCTAGCACTCTGGGAGGCTGAGGCAGGTGCCTAACTTGAGCTCAGGAGTTCAAGACCAGCCTCAGCAAGAGTGAGATCCTGTCTCTACTAAAAATAGAAAAATCAGCCAGGTATTGGGGGGTGTGCCTGTAGTCCCAGCTACTCGGAAGGCTAAGACAGGAGGATTGCTTGAGCCCAGGAGTTTGAGGTGGCTGTAAGCTATGATGCCATGGCACTCTACCCAGGGCAAATGAGTGCGATTTTGTCGCAAATAAATAAACAAATAAATAAAATGGAGGCCAGGATACTTGCTTCCCCAAGCAAGCATAAGGACCCCATGGGCTAACAGGGGACAGAGCACCCCAGCACAGCCCATAGGCCATTCAGCAGGTGTTTATTGAACCCAGATCTCAAACCTTCCTGCTTTGGGGAATCTCATCTGCCTTTCTGTGTGGGAGACAGTACCATGTAGCAATCTGTGTTCCAACCTGTGATACCTGCAAATGTGGGGCCTGGCTCTGCCGGCTGATATGCGGCCTTGAACATGTCACTTCGTCTCTCTGTGCTTCAGTTTCCTCATCTGTAGAATGAAAGAAAGAGTGACACCTACCTCACAGGGTCCTTGCGAGAAACAAGGGCAATCATGTGATTGAAATGGAGTATTTGTTCAGTATCATTATTACCATTCTTCCAGACGTGGCCAAGGCCGAATCTGTGTGTGTGTGATGGCACACAGAAAGCGTGGCGATGCTTGGAGAGCTGATTACTCTCCAGATTTGACTGGACATTAGCTGACAGATAGTCATTGAGCACCGATTATGTGGCTGGCTGCTTACTGGCCCTTCAGTCCTTTGAGTCTGGGGTTTGTGGAGGGTTTTTACACATGACAGAGAGGCCTCATGCCAGAGATGAGGGTGGAGGGGCCATCGTGAAGGTCAGAGGTGGTGGGGCTGCCTTTGCCACCTTCTGTCAAGGAAGCCACCAGCCTGGGCAGAAGCAGCTCAGAACGGAGGCCATCTTTGGCGGCCCCTTTTCCACAACCTCCAGAAAAGCAAGAACTTCCTTGAGAAATCTCAGGTTAAAAATCAGCTTTCAAATTCCACTGTAGGTTATTCAAAGGAGAAAAAGAATAAAAATCAATGCAAACCCAGTCTCCAGTTCTGAGGAGCAGTCGCCTCTTGTTTGTAACCCGAAGGGATCAATAAGAGATGCTTCTTGTGGTCCATTTTTTAAGCTCAATACCATGGATGCAATTTGGTTGATAATTATGAACAATCAGTTATCTTGTACAGTCTCGCTCCCGCTGCCGGCCCCCGGATTGGGCAATCACGGGCTATTAGGGAGGTGGGGGGGCAGTGTCATGGAGGGGCTGGTTCCCACTCACTCACCAGTGATCACTCAGAAGTAAATGGAATTTGCCGATCAATTGAGTCGTTGGGATGGAGAAGTTATGAATACTCAGATGCAGAAGCCTGGCTTCTCGAGTTTTGGGGCCCATTAGCCAGGGTGTAAGTTCCTATTGATTAAGTCCTTTATCCTCTGACTTTGGCAGTTTCAAGAGGCCAGGAGTCTGGGTTAGGACTTCCAAGAGTTCAGAAAATCAAGTGCCCTTTGCCGCCATCATGACTGCAGAGGAGCTGCTGTTTTCATGGCACCCACATCTGAATTGAGTGGGTAAAAATGCCTCAGGGTGCCCCTGAGTGTCAATGCCCCAGACACAGGCCTGAGCTTGACTTTGGCAAGTCCTTTGTAGGGAACATTCCTCCAAGATACCTGGCCTGTGTCCACTTTGCTGCTGGAACACACAGGGCCAGCCCCGGGCAGCGTGGCTACACACTGGAGACCTCAACCCCTTATGGGTTGGGGACCTCTTGGAAAAACTGGTGAAGGCTCTGCCTCCTTGCTAGAAAATTGCTCAGACACCCCAAATTTTGCATGTAATTTTAGGAAGGACCTATGAAACCTAGGATCAGAATGTCAATTCAAGGGTTTGAGCATCAAATAAATCTTTATTCCCAACTAGCTGCTACCACGTGCATGCTGAGTGAGGAACTTTAGTTAACCCAGCCTCAGTTTCCTCACTGTATTAGGAATGGTAATCGCTTCTACCTAACAGACTTGCAAGATAATCCACACAAAACAGGAATCCATCCACTGAGCATGTAGTAAGTCATTACTAAACATTAGCTAGTATCATTGTCAACATGAATAATAATTAGTAGGAAATAGCTGTAAGTCAGATACTCTCTGTGCTGCAGCTATAAAACAAGGACCTCTTAGGACCTACCCCACAGACACATTTAAGAATGTGTTACTTCAAAGAATTTGTGTGGAGCATGTAACCTAGACCATGGTAGGTGCTCAGTGAACAGTAGCTGTTTATTATGATGGTGATTGCCAAAAATTTGTTGCTAGTGAATGCTAATGATTTTTTTTCCTGGGAACCTGTCATCTGCACAGGACTGGGCTGTGGCTGAGGCTAAGCCAGTGACAAAGACAATGGTGTTCACAATAGACTCTGGCAAGAGGCAGGGAATGGGATACAAAGCACAACCTCATGATGCCAGGTCTGCCCTGGACATGCTGCGTGACCGTGGCTAAGCCTCTCTGCCTCTCTGGGCAGCACTTTCCCTGCACATATGATGGGAGTTTGAACTTGACGATCTCCAATGGTCTAGACTCCGGTTGGCTCAACTCATTGAATGAACTGCTGAGGAAAGTTTTTGCTGCTGACAGTGGAGTCTTGATAGGCGTGGCTTGATGGTGAGGGTGGACCAGGAAGAAGAAACAGCTTGGGCAAAAGCAGAGTGTCCTCCTCCTTTCCCTTGGAAAAGTAGGGCCCATTATCATTGTCCCTGCCAGGTCACCCAAGTGCTGAGTTCAGTTAAGATCCTTGACAGTCAAGCCTGACTTTCTCACCAGACAGCACACTCTATGAGGCCAGGAGTATATGGATTGTCTTAATTCACCCTTTACATTTCCAGCAATGCACCTTGTGGCCCACCCAAGTGCCTACCACATCATAGGTGCTCAATATTTACTTATTGAATGGATGGATGGATAGATGAATGCACAGATGGAAAGCTTAAGAGGGAAAATAAAGACTTTCTATAGAGGGAGCCTCTTATGGGTGAGTTTCAAGAAAGTAACAAGGGGTAAGAGACCTACATCCAGAGATGGGTGTTCCATAGCTGCCTGGGTGGCATCACGTATCTGAATCAAAACCCAGGTCTCCTCCAAGCTCAGGGTATTGCCACTAGGAGCATGATGGCATCACGGGGTCCTGGAATGCCCCACCCCTTCCTGAGTTTCTGCCCCTATGCTCCTTCTAACAGACAGCAACGCTATGCTCTTGTCTTCCTCACCCCAAACGATTCTGATTTCAGGAAATGATCCAACCTGTTCAGGAGTGCCTGAGACTTAACTGGGTTCCATTCTTGGGATTATTTGCATTTTAATGACCATGGATAAAAAATTAAAGGGGTTGATGCAGAGATGTTGAGACAGCAAGTTCCTGTGTGCAGCCTCTTCCTGCTGCTCAGAGCAGGTCCCTGGTAAGGGGCGCTTGGGCCCTGCTGGTGATTCCTCTGCGGATCATGCAGCTTTGTTTCCCGCCTTGCCTCCTAACATCCACTACTCCCAACAGGTTCTTTCTTTCCAGAATCGGGCTGGGCTGTCCAGGGTGGGTATCACGGAGCCTTCCTGAACCACCTGCAGGCTCTCCTTACGTTTTTGCCCCCCCTATCTTTTGGTCCCTCTGCTTGCTTTATCCACCCAGTCTGGCTGGAAGCCCCTGACTCTGTATCTCCCAGAGATGTGGCTCCTGCCTGGGGAAGCAGAGGTGAGACTAGAGCAGCCAGGCTGCTAAGAAGCCAAAAGCCCCCACCCCATCCCTGTAATTAGACAGGAGCTGGTGGGGTGGAGGAAGGGAGAGGGAGCAGGCACATTGGCACCAGGAAAACAGCCCTGTGAAGGGCTGGTGGATTCTCCTTTTAACACATCTCCCAGAGGCCCAGATGGCCATCAGTAACCCCAAAAAGAGCCCGGGGGGCCGGGGTGGAGGGAGATGGGTTAAGAGGAAAGGGTGCTTTTTCTAGCCTCCCTGGAAAAGGGATTGGTCTCCCAATGAAAAGGGAGAGCACAGGCACTGACCTAAGTGGCTGGTCTGTGCAGTGCATTCATCTGCTATTCACGAGCCTGGCATTATCTCTAATGGCTTCGAGGCACCACGGACTCTGGCTTGGATACTCAGCACAGCCTTGCCGCTCCCTTCCTGGGCCACTCTGTGATTTCGCATTAGTGAAATGAACTCGCAGAACCCAGAGTGCCAGTAGCCCAGACTACTGGGCAGGGGTGCACACACATGCACACACAACTGTACACGTGGGCACACTGGGCTGGGTTCCCGGGTAAAGATGGCAGGAAGGAGCTGTTTGGGGGCCGAGATTGAAAGGTTCTGGATCCAAGGAAGAAAAATTATCCAAGGCGCAAAATGAAGGAAAATGGAATCCCCGTTCTGTAGAAATAATGTGGTCTTTATTTCCACCTGGAGAAAATCAAGGAAAGAATTCCACACGTGGGTTATAGCGGATGGGGATTTAAAGGGTCAAGGAGGGCAGCAATTGGTAGCATTCCTATTTCCTGAGAGGGACATGAGTCTGACCCTTCCTGGGCGGGCCATGAACCTGACCCTGCCTGGGCGGGGCAGATTTATTTGGGCATGTACACCTGATTCTATCAGCGGTGTCATAGGGTGCTGGAGAGCTACCGAGGGAGGTTGCAGTCTTAAAGTGAAGGAACCTGGGGTGTGCCCCAGCTAAGAGCTAGATGTGCTGAGGGTTACTCTACCCCTGACATGGTGCCGTGTGCACTTGTATGCCTTATCATCTCAGATCTGCACAGGAAACCCTCAAGTAGGCATTACAGCCCTATTCTATGGAGTAGGACATGGTGATCAAGTAACTTGCTTTACATAATACAACTAAGACACAAAGCCAGGATTTAAGCCAGGTCTGATGGATTCCAGCCGGAACACAAGCTGGTCCTGTGCTACTCACTCAACTCAGGATCTGCCCAGAGCCTCAGTTTCCTCACCTGCAAAAATAGAAGCTCATATGTTTCCTCCCTCCTACATAGGATTATTGTGAGAATGGCAGGTTACCCACATACAGACGGGCATACTTGCTGAGATTTTTTTTCTTTTTTTTTTTTTTTCAGAGACAGAGTTTCACTTTGTCACCCTCGGTAGAGTGCTGTGGCGTCACAGTTCACAGCAACCTCCAGCTCTTGGGCTTAGGAGATTCTCTTGCCTCAGCCTCCCGAGTAGCTGGGACTACAGGCGCCCACCACAATACCCGGCTATTTTTTGTTGCAGTTTGGCCAGGGCCAGGTTTGAACCTGCCACCCTTGATATATGGGGCCAGCGCCCTGCCAACTGAGCCACAGGCACTGTCCCTTGCTGAGATTTTTAAGTTGTTTTTGTTCAGGTTAAATTCTAAGCTAGAGATTGAGATTGTCTGAGAGAGGAGATATTAGATCCTAGATATTCTTACCATGGAAATTCCCTCTAGTAACTTGAGAAACTTTCTCTTCCTTGTGAAAAAGAACAGAACTGGCATATTGTGGAAGACGCATCCCCAGCCAGACTGTCAAGGGCTGAAAACACTGAGGTGAAGAGTTTCTGAGAACTTTCCCCTTGGCCTCCCTGAATTATTGCCCTGAAGGCAGAGTCAAGGCTCTGAGGAAGGTGACCCTTCAGCCTGGCTCCTGTCTATCCAGCAAGCAGAGGACCTGGACAGGTCCCCCCACCAAACCTTCTTGCATCTAACCACCTTTGTCTTGCTGACTCCTCCCCAGCTCAGTTTGCCCAGGTCCCAGGCTGAAGGACATTTGCTTCATTTGTCCTTGAGTAGGAGACCTCTGAGAAAGTGTGAGCAGGCTTTCTGAGAAGAGGACTGGGTAGCCAGGAGGCTGATTCTTCTATGCCACAAGGGCCTGGACACATAATGGGGGAAACCACCAGGTGCAGGTGCCCTGGGAAGACTGAGGCAGCAGAATGTCCATTTCAGATCACAGCCCCCTCCTCCATCATCCTAAGCATGAGCACAGCTCTGGCCACCTGCATGAGGGGTGGAGGGGTGCCCAGCTCACCAGCCTGTCACCTCCATTCTGAAATATCCCAGCTATGGGCACACGGAGGCTTGTGTGTTCCAAGGAGAAGGGGCTGGGAGGTGCGGTAGAATGAAAAAGATGATCTGCTGAGCCCCTGAGAGCCAAAGTAGAGGAGGCCAGGGGACAGAAGAGGGTAGAGCCCTGGGGAAGAGTCCGTCAGGTGCTGGCCATGAGCCTGCGGGGAGGCACCGTTGTGGTGCAGCTCTATGTCCCTCACTCTCCCCTTTCACTGCTCAGCCCCGAGGGACAGGGAACAAGGGACCTCCTCCCCTCCCTTGACCTGTAAGTCTTTCTCACCTTGTAAAAGACTCTGCCCCAAGGACCCATCGTGTGTGTGTGTGTGTGTGTGTGTGTGTGTGTGTGTGTGTGTGTGTGTGTGTATTGCATATACATGTGTAAGTCTGTGCAAGTGCACACACAGAAGTGAGCACATTGACGTGTGCCAACATGTATAAGCAAATGCGCACACACACAATGTCTAGTCCATTCTCAGCCTGCCCTCCTCCTGACTCCCTCCCTTCCCTGGGTAACTGGGCTTCCAGGCTCTCTTCCTGGCTACTTCTCTCCTGAGTCCACGCTCTCAGAGGACATCGCATCCTTCTCCATAGCTGTCTTCCTTCCTCCCTGGGGATAAAATCCCAAATCTATATCTCCAACCTCTGCCCTCTCTTCCAAGCTCTAAAGCCATATTTGCAGTGGAAGATCTGTGTACATCTCCAGTCCAATGGTCCCAAATTCTTCCTCCAGACCCAACTGTGCCTGTGATCGCATTTGCCACCTTCTCAGCTTCTCAGATGTGGAAAATTAAGGATTTTCCACATCTCATCTGTTGGAGGCCTGTGGCTGCTTCCTGGGAAATACCACCTCTTCTGTTCTCACCCCTCCCCCAGGCCATGCCCTTACCACCATAAGCTCTTCTACTCCTCAAGCCCTCCCTAGCGGATCTCCCAGCCTCCAGACTCTCTGGCAGCCATCTACCGATTCAGGGAGAGTAGAGCCATTTTTAAAAGCATAATCTGGATCATCTCACTTCCCATTCCAAACCTTTTGCCGGGTTCCTGTGTCCTTTGGAATGAGCCCCAGTCTTCCCTCTGATGCTTGGTACACACAAGACCCCAGCATTATGGCAGCATTATGAGACCTCTCGGAATTAACAATGGCTCTCCCAGGATTATAGAGGCTGAGCAAGACATGTGAAAGTACTACAAAGTGTCTTTTATGTAATATGTATGTTATATAAATATGTTTTATATATATTTTATGCATATGCATGTGCATTATATAAAATATATATTTTGTTAATTTCAGTTCCTTGATTTGGGGAAGAAGTAGTGTTGTGTGTGTGTGAATTAACAAATATGCTGGAAAATGAGTGTTGTGTGTAACTGTGTGCACAGAAATACTTGCATCTACCCTGTTATTCATTCACTCATTCATTTAGCAAGCATCTGTGGGCACCTGCTATGCACTGTTCATTGGCCCAAATATATAGAAGGATACAAGTTCTAGCCTTTAAGAATCTGGCATTGTACGTGAACTTTCTCCTATGTCATAATCCTGAGAAAAGTTCTGATTTATCTATCAAATCCTAACTTCCTTTCTTGGTCAAAGTTCAAGGGAGTATAGCGGCGTTTTCAAGGAGGCTTTATCCCCATAGCTAAGGGACCTCTCACCTGTAGATATCTGTCTTATAAATGACCAGGCTGGATGAGGAGTCCTTTTGCAGCCTGGAAAACCTGTCCTCTGCCCTGCTTTACTCTTCAGAGCATGTCAGTGCAGATGGAGGGCCTGGGCAGAGGGGCAGAGGTGGAGCGAGGTCCCAGCTCACAGATCCTGGAAAAGCCATGCTCGCCTTTGAGTGACGAGGGAGGTGGAGGCTGACTAGACTCCATCAAACTGAAGTCTTTCCAATTTACTTTCAGGAAGGAGCTCCATTAACGCGAGCGTTTGGGGAAAAAAACAAAAACACTAATCACCATCCGAAATGTACATGCTATTTCCCATCTGGTGTGCGGAATTGGATCGTCTCGGGAGTCTCAGGAAAATGCAGCAGATGGGCTGGGTTTGGAGCTCGTCTCCCCACAGGCAGTGGGGAGAAGAGGAAGAGACTTGGCACGGGAAGCCAGCGTGTGTGAGGGATGGTGGGCCCCGCCGGGTCCCCATCAACTGGGTCCTGGAGGAACCCTCCCCTACCCCTGATGCCTGATGCAGCCAGAGCAGCTGTGTTGGCTGCCCCTGTGGCTTCTGGTCCATTCTGGGAAGTGGCAGCTCATGCTATCAGTTTGCAGAAACTCTATTTAAGCTGTAGTGGGGCCAGGGAAAGATTCGAGGGGCTCAAATGCTTGCTGATAATGCTTTCTAGCTGTGTACCTCCAGTCACCCACTGTGGATCACAGGCAGTGCCTTCCAAAGTCACTAAGAGGCTCAAATGAGGTCAAAGTGAAGTGCCTAGATCTGTGCCTGTATTGTGTTAATGATTAGTTTGGATGCCCCAATTGTTGGGGATGGAGGCCTAATAATAGACTTCTACTGGGGAGGAAGCCTCACCCTTGAGCTCATCACCTGCTGGGCCTCCAGGGTCCCTGTGTTGTACCATCATGAAGAGGCATTATGTGTCACAGACAGTAGCTTATCCTGTGACCTTTGGGAGGTGTCAGAAAGGAGAGGGTGTACACAGCAGGCAGGAAGCTGGAATGGCTCCCAACAGGTAAAAAGAGAGAATCAGGTGGGAAAACAGGGCTCCCAGAGAGAAGGACACTGAGGAAGGATGCTCTCAGGGGGCTCCACTTTCAGAGTCCCTTCTAGCACAGAGGTAGCCCCCTCCCCTATCTCCCCTGACCCTCACAGATGGCCTCTGTACTATGAGATGGCAGGTGCCACCAACACCTTTCTTCTCTGCAGCGGCTTTAGTCCCCCTCCGAGGGGCAGGTACCCCTCCCCCAACATCTAATTAAAGAGGGAAAGTAATTAAGAAAGGGCATGTAACATTCCCTGTAACACTGAACTTAATAACGCCCCCCAACCCCTCCCCCACTTCCAATCCATAAATATGACAGGCAGAATAACTCACTGCAACACCAAATTGTTTATTGCTTGCTAAGCTGGAAAGCACTTGAATTAACCTCCTGCATAAGTGGAGTTAGGAAAGATCCAGGCATCTTTAAGTGGAAAGAAGACATGAGGCAGACAGAGCCCCTGTCAGGGAACCTGGAGAATAGGGCCTCATTCACTCCCTCGCTCACACCCTCATTCAGATGAGCGTTCGCTGAGTGCCCACTCTGTAACGGACCATGTGGTAGGGCTCAGGAAGTAGAGAATAAGCTCATATTGCCTCTGCAGTGGGAGACGCATTGTCCTTTGCAGTTTTAAAAATGGCAGCTGTAGCCCAGTAAGGTGAGGGCCTGCTGTGCTCACTGGGTAAGGGACTGGCATGAGATGGCGAGATACTGCCAGCCCCCGTTCCCGGATGGACTGTGTATTCCAGACACTGAGGGGTCACAGAGACACTAATAGTCAAGGTGGGAAGACACACTGGACACAGACTCGTCACAGCATTCAGAGTTCTGCTCCTTAACAAATGTGCGAAAAATCTAGGGAAAACCCAGGGACTGCCAGGGTTAACTTCTTCTGGGGGAAGTCAAAGAAAGGATCACAAAGGAGCTGACATTGAAGTTGGGTTTTGAATCATAAACAGAAACCCCCCATGGAGTTAAGGGTGCTAGAAGATCTAAGTATGAGGAAAAGCTTGTGCAAAGGCCCAAAGGCATGAAAGAGTCTGTGGCCTACTTGGGTTGAAGTGGAGAGGGGTGGAGACAGGTGGAGGAGGGTGGACAGGCCAGGGTGCCGACCCCACAGAGGAAGTTAATACCTAGCCACAACATACAGTGAGATGTGGTCTACAGGGTTGGAGGATGGGCGCTGGGCAGCCTGGATTCAAAACCCAGTCCCATTACTTAGTAGCTGTGCCTCTGTTTCCTCATCAGCAAAGTGGATATAATAATGGTACCTCTCTCAAAGGGAAGTGGTGCTTAGCAATTATGAATTGGGCTGCAATAAACATTCTGGTACAAATATCTTTGTTGTAATGTGATTTTTGGAAGAAGCCCAAGTGCCCATCGA
>CAUYQV010003786.1:0-11049 GCA_963574575.1 Galagoides demidoff
ACATCATGATCAAGTAGGTTTCATCCCAGGGATGCAAGGCTGGTTTAATATACATAAATCCATAAACGTTATTCACCATATCAACAGAAGCAAAAACAAAGCCCATATGATCCTCTCAATAGATCCAGAAAAAGCATTTGATAAAATCCAGCATCCTTTTCTAATTAGAACTCTGAAGAGTTTAGGCATAGGTGGTACATTTCTTAAACTGATGGAAGCTATCTATAACAAACCCACAGCTAATATTTTACTGAATGGAGTAAAACTGAAAGCTTTTCCACTTAGAACTGGAACCAGACAAGGTTGTCCTCTGTCACCATTACTATTCAACATAGTGCTGGAAGTTCTAGCCAATACAATTAGACAAGACAGGAAAATAAAGGGCATCTGAATGGGAACAGAGGAGATCAAACTCTCCCTCTTTGCTGACGAAATGATCTTATACTTAGAGAACCCCAAAGACTCAACCACAAGACTCCTGGAAGTCATCAAAAAATATAGTAATGTCTCAGGATATAAAATCAATGTCCACAAGTCAGTTGCCGTGGTATATGCCAATAACAGACAAGATGAGAGGCTAATTAAGGACACAACTCCCTTCACCACAACCCTAAAGAAAATGAAATAGCTAGGAACATACCTAACCAAAGAGGTGAAGGACCTCTATAAAGAAAATTATGAAACCCTAAGAAAGGAAATAGCAGAGGACTTTAACAAATGGAAGAACAGGCTCAGCGCCTGTGGCTCAAGTGGCTAAGGTGCCAGCCACATACACCTAAAGTGGCCGGTTCGAATCCAGGCCCACCAAAACAAAGATGGCTGCAACCAAAAAATAGCCAGGTGTTGTGGCAGGTGCCTGTGGTCCCACCTACTTGGGAGGCTGAGGCAGGAGACTCACTTGAGCCCAGGAGTTGAGAGGTTGCTGTGAGCTGTGATGCCACAGCAATGTACCCAGGGGGATAGCTTGAGGCTCTGTCTCAAAAAAAAAAAAACAAAAACAAATTGTAGAATATACCATGCTCATGGCTGGGGAGAAACAAAATTATTAAAATGTCTACACTTCCCAGAGCAATCTACCAATTCAACTCCATCCCTATTTAAAATACCAACATCCTATTATCAAGACATGGAAAAAATGATTCTGCATTTTGTATGGAATCAGAAAAAGTCCTGTATAGCTAAGGCAGTTCTTAGTAATAAAAACAAAGCCGAGGGCATCACCATACCAGATTTTAGGCTGTACTACAAAGCCATAGTGGTCAAGACTGCATGGTTTTGGCACAAAAATAGAGACATAGATATTTGGAATCAAATAGAAAACCAGGAAATGAAACCAACAAATTACAACCACCTAATCTTCAATAAACCAAACAAGAACATATACTGGGGGAGACTCCCTATACAATAAATGGTGCTGGGAGAACTGGATATCCACATGGACCCAGTGGGAATCTGGACCCGCACATGGACCCAGTGGGAATCTGGACCCGCACCTTTCTCTACTCACAAAAATTGATTCAAGATGCATAAAAGATTTAAATTTAAGGCATGAAATGATAAAAATCCTCAAAGAAAGCATAGGAAAAACACTGGAAGATATCAGCCTGGGGCAAGACTTTATTAAGAAGACTACCGTGGCAATTGCAACAACAACAAAAATAAACAAGTGGGATTTAATTAATTAGAAAAGCTTCTGTACAGCTAAGGAGACAACCAAAGCAAACAGACAACCTACCCAATGGGAAAGGACATTTGCATTCCTTGAATCAGACAAAAGTTTAATAACTAGGATCTATAGGGAACTTAAATCAATCCACATGGAAAAAGCTAACAATCCCATACATCAATGGGGAAGAGAGATGACAGAACCTTCTCTAAAGACGACAGACAAATGGCTAGCAAACACGAAAAAATGCTCATCATCCCTAATTATTAGAGAAATGCAAATTAAAACCACCCTGAGATATCACCTAAACCCAGCGAGAATGGCTCAAATCACAAAATCTCAAAACTGCAGATGCCGGTGCAGATGTGGAGAGAAAGGAACACTCTTACAACTGCTGGTGGAAATGCAAACTAATACAAAAAAGTAGGGAGAAACCTCAAAGAACTCAACCTAGACCTCCCATTTCACCCTGCAATCCCATTACTGGGCATCTATCCAGAAGGAAAAAAAAAACTTTTATTATAAAGGCACTTGTACTAGACTGTTTATCGCAGCTCAATTTACAATCGCTAAAATGTGGAAACAGCTTAAATTTCCCTCACCCAGGAATGGATTTGCAAACTGTAGTATATGTATACCATGGAATACTATTCAGCCATTAAAACAATGGAGATTTTTCAGCATTTGTATTAACCTGGATGGAAGTGGAACACATGCCTTTTTTTTTTTTTTTTTTGCAGTTTTTGGCCAGGGCTGGGTTTGAATTCGCCACCTCTGGCATGAGGGGCCGGTTGCCCTACTCCTTTGAGCCACAGGCGCCGCCCGGAACACATTACTCTTAGTGAAGCGTCATAGGAACAGAGAAGAATGAATCCTATGTATTCTACTTTGATATGAGGACAATTAATGACAGTGACATGGTGGGGTGGAAGGGGAGAGCAGAGAGAGAAGGAGGGAGGGGGTGGGGGAAAAGTTAAAAAATAGTGACTAATTCTCACATAAATTGAAGTTTAACCCAAGTACATTATTTGAACAATAATTTTTAATTTGACTTGTTAATATGCTGTTTAGAATACTGCATCCTCATTTATAAGTGAAATATGTTTGTAATTTCCCTTTATATTAATATATCTTTATATCTTTTCCAATTTTAATATCAGGTATACCCAGATGAAGTAGAATGAATCTGAAGGATTTCTTCTTTTTCTATTGTCTACAAGATTTGGCATGATCCATTTTTCTGAAATAATCTTTTATTTTTATTTATAAATATTAGTTGTCTATTTTTGAGACTTTGGGAAAAAAAAAAAAAGTCAACTGGCTGGGCATGATGGCTCACACTTGTAATCCTAGCACTCTGGGAGGCCAAGGAGGGTAGACTGCTTGAGCTCAGGAGTTCCAGACCAGACTGAGCAAAAGCAAGATCCTGTCTCTACTAAAAAATAGATAAAAAACTGAGGCAAGAGAATTGCTTTAGCCTAAGAGTTGGAGGTTGCTGTGAGCTATGACGCATGGTACTCTACCCAGGGTGACACCTTGAGACTCTGTCTCAAAACAAACAAACAAAAAAGCACTGACTAACTGAACCTTTAGATCTGGCTACCACTTACAGGAAAAAAGACAGTAAATGACACAGTGAGATGGAAAGTGATAACACAGAATGTGGGAAAATTCTAGAGGTCCAAAGACCAGGTCTAAAAAAAAAAATTAAGGGCATAAAAGTAGAGGAGAATAAAATGGACTTAAGACATTAAAAATAATGCTTTTGGGGCAGCGCCTGTGGCTCAAGGAGTAGGGTGCTGGCCCCATATACCAGAGGTGGCGGGTTCAAACCTGGCCCTGGCTAAAAATAAATAAGTAAATAAATAAATAAAATAACATAAAATAATACTTTTGTGTTTCTCCTGTGGCTAAAAGGAAAAAAAATGCTATGTGTAGCTCTTATTTGGGTCCTGATCTGAACAAACCAAATGTAAAAATTATTTTTTGGGTGGTGCCTGTGGCTCAAAGGAGTAGGGTGCTGGCCCCATATGCCAGAGGTGTTGGATTCAAACCCAGCCCCTGGCCAAAAACTGCAAAAAAAAAAAAATTATTATTATTTTTTGAGACAGAGTTTTACTATGTTGCCCTTGGTAGAGTGCAATGACATCACAGTTCACAGCAACCGCAAACTCTTGGGCTTAAGCGATTCTCTTGCTTCAGACTCTCAAGCAGCTGGGACTGCAGGTGTCTGTCACAAAGCCTGGCTATTTTTTGTTGTTGATGTCCTTGTTATTTAGCAGACTGGTTCGAACTTGCCAGCTATAGTGCCGAGCTAACTAAAAATTAGGGGGACATGGACATAAATGGGCCACTAGGACATTTTAAGAAATTATTTTTCCCTTTTTTAGCTGTGATAATGGAATTCAGGTGTTTTTTTTTTTAAGTCCTTATTTATTGTTTTTTTGGAGACAGGGTCTCACTGTGTTGCTGAGGCTGATCTGGTCTTGAACTCCTGGCCTCAAGCAATCTTCCTGCCTTGGTCTCCCCAAAGAGCTAGGATTACAGGTGTGAGCCACTGGGCCTGGCCACCATCTACTTTTTCACATGAAAAGTTCTTGAAAAACAAGAAACAGGATGATATGATTTGGATGTTTGGCCCCTCCAAATCTCAAGTTTAAATTTGATGCCTAGTGTTAAAAGTGGGTCCTGGGTCAGGCATGGTGGCTCATGCCTATAATCCTAGCACTCTGGGAGGCTGAAGTAAGAGGATCCTTTGAGCTTCGGAGTTTGAGACCAGCCTGAGCAAGAGCAAGACTCCATCTCTACTAAATATAGGAAAACTAGCTTAGTTGTGGCAGGTGCTTGTAGTCCCAGCTATTCAGGAGCCTAAAGCAGGACTGCTTGGGCCTAGAAGTCTGAGGTTGCTATGGGCTAGGCTGACACCACTGCACTCTAACCTGGAGCAACAAAGTGAGACTATCTCAAAAAGTAAGTAAATAAATATATAAAATAATTAGTAGGGGCTAGTAGGAGGTGTCTGCATCATGGGGGTGGATCAGCAAAGACTGCAATAGTGAGTGAGCCTGTTTGAAGGAGCCTGGAACCCCTCACTTCCTTCTTGCTCCTTCTCTTGTCATGTGACACCCCTGCTCCCCATTTGCCTTCTGCCTTGATTGCAAGTTCCCTGAAGCCCCTACTAGAAGCAGATGCTGCACAGCCTGCAGAATTGTGAGCCACATCAACCACATTTCTTTATAGACAGTTCTTTATAGCAACACAAAGCAACTAACACATAATAGTTGAGTGTGATAGAACAGAATGGAAAAAGAAAGGAAAGGGACTGGATCTTAACCCCAGAATGTTCTTCCAGTAATAGGGGTTGTGAAACATAGAAGTGCACGTGGTTTCAAGTGCACTTATTCTACAACAAGTAATGTTTCCATAGTCAAAATGCTATAACTCCTTCATAATGGTTTTACATTTTTAGAATCAACCTAGAGGCAAAGCATAGAAGCCTTAATTACAGTTAGAAAACAAAATATAAAAACTGTAATTTAACACTATTAACAAAAAAACATAGCTGGAGCCCTCCTATCCAATGTCATCAGGATTGCTGATGAACAGCTGAGAATCACAAAAACAGTTGCAGACTAAACTTAAATACTTAATTTTAACTTATTTGCTATGCATGCACAGTCAATGGCCAATTTTTACATGTATGGCCAACAGCTTTTCTTTAGGTATATATGTGCTAACTGGGGTTTCCCATAATTTTATTTTTTATAAACCAACTCTACAATATGTACTATATATTTTTTATAAACCAACTCTATAATACGTACTATAATTTTATTCCCAAAAATTATTCCCATAATTTTATTTTTTATAAACCAACTCTGTAATATGTACTATATATTTTTTATAAACCAACTCTATAATATGTACTATAATTTCCAGTACCAGCTTCTTTAAAGTGGAGCAAGAACTTAAAATACTCTGAGTATCTAAATACAAGACCGTGCTGGATTTTTATTTTGAGACTGAGTCTCAAGCTGTTACCTGGGGAGAGCACCGTGGCGCCACAGCACATAGCAACCTCGAACTCTTGAGCTTAAGCAATTCTCTTGCTTCAGCCTCCCAAGTAGCTGGGACTAGAGGCACCCACCACAATGCCTGGCTTTTTTTTTTTTTTTTTTTTGGTCTGGGCTGGGTTTGAACCCCCCACCTCCAGCATATGGGGCTGGCGCCCTACCCCTTTGAGCCACAAGTGCCACCCTGCCTGGCTATTTTTTGTTGTTGTTGTTTAGCAGGCCTGGGCTGGGTTTGAACCCATCAGCCTTGTGTATGTGGTGGGTGCTCTACACACTGGGCACCACCCAGACTCTGCTGGATTTTTTTTTTTTTTTTTTTGCAGTTTTTGGCCCAGGGCTGGGTTTGAACCCACCACCTCTGGCATATAGAGCCAAGTGCCCTACTACTTTGAGCCACAGGCGCCACCCCTACCCTGCTGGATTTTTAACATATACATATATGTATATTTTTTTACAACTGTCTAACCCTAAAGTATAAACAATTTTTAGGGGGTAACTTTTTTTTAAACAGTCTTACTCTGTAGCCCTGCCTAGAGTGCCGTGACATCATCACAGCTCACAGCAACCTCAAACTCTCAGGCAATCCTCTTGCTTCAGCCACCCTGGTAGCTGGAACTATACTGGCTGTAGCTGGGACTACAGGCATGTGCCACTACACCTAGCTAGTTTTTTCTGTTTTTAGTAGAGATAGGGTCTTGCACTTCTGAGCTCAAGCCATCCTCCACCTTGGCCTCCCAGAATACTAGGATTAGAGGCATGAGCCACTTTACTCAGCCTCTCTTGTCTTTCTAAAGTAATCAACTTAGTTTCATAGAAATAGTTCTTTTAGCACTCATATTTTACTGATTAATAGCTAGCTAAACTACGTTACCTGTATTACTAGGTAGGCAGCAAACTCAGGTGACTGGAGCAGCAGGTGCCAGCAGGTCTGAGTGGCAGGTGCTAGCCCAGAAGGTCTGAAGTGGGACCTGAGTTCCATCTGTGTTGTGAGTCCATGGCCCACACTTTAGTAGCACAGTACTGGCTGCTATCATCCACCAAGCTCTGTGCAGAGGTATATTTTACAAAGGAAACAGTACCAGTTAATTCAGATGATCAAGTGGAAGTCAACTGGGAGAGCTTCTATTGTGATACTTTAACAAAAGAAATCAGGAAAAGGAAAGGGAGAAGATAGTATGTTAAATTCCTCATTTCTCACAAAGAGCACACAGGTGTTATCTTGAGTGACTCTAATAAAGAAACAGATATATCAATATTTTGTCTAAAATCAAGTGGTGGCCAGGTGCAATGGCTCATTGTCTGTAATCCTGATACTTGGGAGGCTGAGATAGGAGGATTACTTGAGGCCAGGAGTTTGAGACTAGCCTGAGCAACGTAGTTGAGACTTTGCCTCTACAAAAAAAGACAAAAATTAGCCAGGTGTGGTGGTATGAGTCTAGTCCCAGCTATATGGAAGGCTAAGGCAGGAGGATCTTTTGAGTCCAGGAGTCTGAGGTTGCAGTGAGCTATGATGATGCCAATGTGCTCTAGCCCAGGCAACAGACAAGACTCTTACTGGAAAAAATAGTGTCCAGTAAACTATAGCTCTAACAAAACCCCTACCAAAATTCCAGCTGATTTGTTTACAGAAACAGATGAGCTGATCCTAAAATTCATATGGAAATTCAAATAACCCTGAATGACCAAAACAATCTTGAATGTGAAGGAAAATGTTGGATGATTCACACTTCCTAATTTCAAAACATGCCACAAGGCTACAATAGTCAAACCAGTGTGGCACTGGTATAAGGGCAGATATACAGATCAATAGAATAGAAATGAGAATCCAAAAATACGTGCTTATATTTATAATCAATTAACTTTCAACAACGGTGCTAAGATGATTAACGGGGAAAAACAGTTTTGTTTTGTCATCTTTGGTACAGTGCTGTGATGTCACAGCTCACAGCGCCTGCCACAATGCCCAGCTATTTTTAGAGACAGGGTCTGACTCTTGTTCAGGCTGGTCTTGAACCTGTGAGCTCAGGCAATCCACCCGCCTTGGCCTCCTGGAGTGCTAGGATTACAGGTATGAGCCACCACACCCCACCTGAAAAAATAGACTTTTCAACAAATACTACTGGCATAATTGGATATCCACATTACGGTGCCAGCAAAATGCACTGAGGCTGGAAGGTTTGAGTCCAGCCTGGGCCAGCTAAAAAGCAATGACAACTGCAGCAAAAAATAGCCGGTTATTGTGGTGGGCACCTATAGTCCCAGCTACCTCAGAGGCTGAGGGAAGAGAATCGCTTAAGCCCAAGAGTTTGAGGTTGCTGTGAGCTGTGATGCCACCGCACTCCTGCGAGGGTGACATAGTGAGACTCTGTCTCAAAAAAAAAAAAAAAAGAATGAAGTAGAAGGCCAGGCACAGCTGCAGTTCACACCTGTAATCCCAGCACTTTGGGATCCTAAGGTAGGTAGATTGCTTGAGACTAATCTGGGGACTGAGCAAGACCCTGTCTCTATGAAAATTTAAAAAGGAAAAAAATCAGCCAGGTGTGATGGCACATGCCTATAGTCCCAGCTACTTGGAAGGGGGAGGTGAGAGGATTGCTTGAGCCCAGGAGTTTGAGGCTATAGTGAGTTACAACTGTGCCACTGCACTTCAGTCTCAGTGACAGAGTAAGCTCCTATTTAAAAAAAAAAAAAAAAATTTCACGTCCTACCTCATACCCCATACAAACATTAACTCAAAATGGACCAAAGACTTAAACTAAATGTAAGAGCCAAAACTGTTAAATTCTTAGAAGAAAATATCGGGAGTAAATCTTCATGACACTGCATGAGGCAACATCTTAGATATGACACCAACAGCAGAAGCAACAAAAGAAAACACAGATCAACTAAGTAGCACCAAAATTAAAAACTTCCGTACATTATCTATGAAGTGAAAAACAACCCACAGGATGAGAGAAAAGTTTTTGCAAATCACATACCTGATAAGGCACTTGTATCTAAATGAAGACGCAGTCCTAAACTCAAAAATGTAAAAAGACAAATAAACCCAATTGTTTTTTTTTTTTTTTTGAGACAGAGCCTCAAGCTGTCCGCCTGGGTAGAGTGCCCTGGCATTACAGCTCATAGCAACCTCCAACTCCTGGGCTCAAGCGAGTCTCTTGCCTCAGCCTCCCAAGTAGCTGGGATCACAGGTGCCCGCCACAACGCCCGGCTATTTTTTTTTTCGGTTGCAGCCATCATTGTTGTTTGGCGGGCCCGGGCTGGGGATTCGAACCCACCACCTTAGGTGTATGTGGCCAGCGCCTTAGCCAGTTGAGCTACAGGCGCCGAGCCAATAAACCCAATTCTAAAATGAGCATAAGACAAATAGGCAATCTTCCTGAGAAAAAAATGCAACTGGCCAACAAGCACATTGAAAGATGATCAATATTAGTAGCTATTGAACTGCAAATCAAAACCATAATGAGTAAGACCAGCCTGAGCAAGAGCAAGACTCCGTCTCTAAAAAATAAATACATAGAACAAAAAGAAAACCACAGAGAGATCTCTTTGAATTCACCCAGATGGCTATATCAAAAAGACAAATAATAAATAACAAGTGCTAGAAAAAATGAGAAGAAACTAGAAGCCTCACACGCTGCTGGTGGGAATATAAAATGGTGCAGTCACTTATAAAAACAATCTGGCATTTCTTCACAAGATTAACCATAGGTTTGGAGCCCATAGCTCAGTGGTTATGGCACCAGGCACATAAACTGGAGCTGGCAAGTTCGAACCTGGCCCAGGCCTGCTAAACAACAATGACAACAACAACAACAAAAATAATAGCGGGGTGTTGTGGCGGACACCTGTAGTCCCGGGAGGCTAAGGCAAGAGAAAGGCTTGAGCCCAAGAATTTCAGGTTGCTGTGAGGTGTGAAGCCATGGCACTCTACCAAGGGTGACAAAGTAAGACTGTCTCAAAAAAAAAAAAAAAAAGGATTAACCATAGAGTTTCTATATGACTCAGTAATTCCACTCCTACTATTTATCTAAGAGAAATGAAAATATACGTTCACACAAAAATTTGGCCACGAATAGTCACAGTAGCATCATTCATAAGAGCCAAACAGTAGAAACAACTCAAATGTCTATCAACTGATTAACAGATAAAGAAAATGTGGCTTGTCCTTATATAAAGGACTATATGGCAATAAAAAGGATTTAAGTTCTTATACATGTTACAATGTGGATGAATCAAGAAAACATAATGCTAAGTAAAAGAAGCCAAGACTTAAGAGGCCACATGTTGTAACATACAATTTATGTTGAAATTCACAGTATGACAATTTGGGTTGGATGATGAAACACCTGTCCTCAATGAAATTCCCAGAAAAGGCCAATCCCTCGGGACAGAAAGTAGACTAGAGTTGGGAGGTTAGAGAGAAGGTAGAGAGGTGGGGAGTGAGTGCTAATGAGGACAGGATTTCTTTACAAAATGATGAAAAATTGATATGGTGATGGTTGCACAACTCTGAATATACTAAAAGCCAATGAATCAAATATTTATTTATTTATTTTTATTTTCTTGAGACCATCTCAAGCTGTGGCCCCGGGTTGAGTGCCGTGGTGTCACAGCTCACAGCAACCTCAAATTCTTGGGCTTAAGCAATTCTCTCGCCTCAGCCTCCCAAAGAGCTGGGACTACAGGTGCCCACCACAACGTCCAGCTGTTTTTTTGTTGTAGCTGTCATTGTTGTTTAGCAGGCCCAGGTCAGGTTCAAACCCGCTGGCAGGTATGTGGCTGGCACCCTACTGACTGAGCTCCAGGCAGCACTGAATCAAATATTTTAAATGGTTAAATTGTGTAGATGCAAATTTTATCTCAATAAAACTGTTAAAAAAAAAAATACCATGTTTCCCCGAAAATAAGACCTAACCAAAAAATAAGCCTCAGCAGGATTTCTATGCATTTGTTAAATATAAGCCCTACCCTGATAATAAGACCTAGTGATGGGTGTACCTGCATAGCCACGCCATGCATTTCAGTGCGGAAGGAAGAACTTGGAATACCTTTTATCTGCCACACCTCCTTTCTCCGAGCTGTAAGCCGTTCGCACTTGCACGGGTGCAAGTGTGGTAACCACGGTCACAGGCATACTATTGCTCATGTGCTAATGGCTAGAGGAAAGGAGTTCAAGCATCACTAGTGCCAGCACCACCAACAAGGTCGGCTACCCCTGTCAGGTTCTGGAAGAAGATGACTTAATTGTATTTGAATAAATGTAGATTGTTGTATTATACTTAATAAAAATAAGACATCCCCTGAAAA
>CAUYQV010003792.1:0-40686 GCA_963574575.1 Galagoides demidoff
ATTGGTAAGTTCTCATCTAAGATACACAGTGTGAAGTTATATAGCACACCCCCGGAAGAAGGACTTTGATTTAAACTTTACCTATGAAATATATACAATGGTTGGATAAAGATGAAGTGCAGAGACACAGTCCAAAAAGAAGCAATCATCATTAAAAGATAATGATGTCTATTTGGTTGTCCAGTGTTGGTATTATCCCCTGCAGATCCATGAACAAAAACCAGTCGACTGATTATAACTGATGTCTACTACAGGTGTTTGTGATTTAAGCAGCCAAATTGGTCAACAGAGACAGGCCAATCCTCTTGCAAGACAACCCACAACTACATTCTGCTCAAACTACAGAATCTGAACTTGGAAACTGTCCTGCACCATGTTCACCAGACCTTGCACCAACTGACTACGACTTCTTCAAGGCTTTGGACCACTTCTTGCAGGAAAATTTATCCAATTCTCAACAAGCTACAGAAACTACCTTTTATGATTTCATTGCCTCTTTCTCTCCAGACTTCCTCACTGCTGGCCTAAGCAAGCTACTGTTAAAATGGAACAGTGATGTCCACAGATTAGGAATATACTTTGATTAATTGTACTGCTTCTTGTCTGAGATGCTAATAACTAAACTTTTAATTCAAAATTGAAAATTTCAGATTTTATGACATCAGTATAATGATGTAAAGGTGCCAAGAATTGCCACTGTGCATAGCAATGTATTAAGCTATAGCCTGCTTTCTGACAGAGAGGGAAAGAGAACAGGCATAAAGGCTAACTGACTGGAAGATGTATTTTCTCTAGTTGTTCTAGTTTGGTATTATATTATATTACAGGAAGATACTAAGCTAGGAAATGCAAAAACAAAGAACACAGTTGTTTTTCTGACTTCATCTGGAATGGGTTAATGAAATATAACAACAATAATGAGAATAATGACAAGTGAAACAATGAGTTAAAGTATCACAGGGTTTCAGGGCCCAGAAAGAAGACAAGCTATTGGATACAAAAGATCCAGGCTCGAATTCTAGTTATATTATTTACCTGTTATAATGACTTGGACAAGTCAAATTTCACCTTTATGAATTTCATTATTACAGTCTATACAGTATGAATACTTAACAAGTTATTTTAATGTTTTATTGAAACATTTAAAATACATATGTTCAGGTTTGGTGCCTGTAGCTGAGTACTTAGAGTGCTGGCCACATGCACCAGGTCTGGTGGGGTCGAATCCAGCCTGGGCCTGCTAAAACAAACAAACAAAGAAATACCAGGTATTGTCACAGGCGCTTGTAGTCCCAGCTACCTGGGAAGCTGAGGCAAGAGAATTGCTTGAGCCCAAGACTTGGAGGTTGCTGTGAACTCTGATGCCATCGCACTCTTTCCAGGGTGACAAAGTGAGACACCGTCTCAGAAACAAACAAACCAACAAATAAAACACGTATGTTCAGCTGCAAGAAAATAATCTAGCACACCTAATAGATGTTATGATTGTAAAGTGGTGGAAAGAAGCTAAGAAGCAAGCTAGGACTCCATGGGAGGAGGTGGTGATTGCTATGACCTGTGGAATAGACAAGATTCCCAAGACCTCAAAGCTGAGGTAAGATGAATAGTTCTATCCTCCCTATAAAGGGAAGAAAATTTGAAGACAGTGTGGCTTAAAAATCAACCCTTAGATTCTGAAAGTATCCTATTATATCTTATTCCAGGATAAAACTTGGCACAAAAATACAATGACAGAGTAACCTGAAGAAATGAGTACAGTGAATTCCAGTTATAAAAATAAACAAGTATAATGCAGTATAATTTTGGTGTGTTTCTCTATCAAGGAAGCTATAGAAAATTTGTCCTGTGAAATTTTAGTGCCTTATTCATATATATTACATTAGTAAAAGAAAAAAGATCTTAGAACACCATGACCATTAACTATTTGAAGGTGTTCTTCATTTTAAAAATGTACAGCTTTCAAAAATTCTTCATACAATTAAATGAATCCTTAAATCTTAAATATTATATCATACATTTAGAGATTCATCAAATGTATGCACACAAAAATCATTTCTCTGTATTGATTTGAATTCCACTCAAAATATTACTAAAATAAATCAGTTTTTAATATCATAATTGAAATTTTAGATTTTTTTTTAGATAACTAGCATTCTTTGTATGATCATTAAACTATGATTACCTCTTAACATCCTTAAGTGTCAATGGTAGCACTTTATTTTTGAGCATAGATGTTACTTTCAAAATTCAATGGGATTGCTTTTTGACTATTACCATTTAGCAGTGTGAATCTGTAAATACAATTTTGCAAGCTGACATTTATTTAAAAGTGCAGTCAATTCTTTGCAGTTATTTTCCCCCTAAAATAATTTTTTTTTCTGAATGGATTCTTTTGTTTCTGTTTTGTTTTTGTACGGTAATTCTTGAATACTTATTGACTATTTATTGCCTATGCTGGAAGAAATGGTTTCATCCCCGCTATGAAAGTTAGCAAGGAGGGAAATGTCCTGTTTGTAGTTTTCTCTCCTTTCCCTGTAAAGCCTAATGGTACAAGCTCCTCTTTAGTTTCTAATAAATGTGGATTGATGAAAATCCAATCACAACCCATAATGCATATGAAATGCAAAATTAAGGCATGCTTTCTCCTTACTTTAATATATGCCATGACATTCTTAAGAATCATACCACTTTCTTAGAATACGGGCAAAATATAGCACTGCTTAAAAGGTTTACTAAGGATTGCTTTAAGTGTCCCATTGATATGCAGCCCAGAATAACTTTCTAGATCTTAAGTATCATGAATACTTTAATAACTCATCATTTTTCTGTTCTTTTTGTCCATTAATGTATAATATTAATAGACAATAACATACACTCGTGATGAATGAGTTATTGTTTTCATCTTATTGAACATCTCACCAAAGGCTTTACTACAAAATCATTCACACAGAAGACACGAGAATTGTTAATATATATAGGACTCTGCTACTGACTTTGGAAAACAAACAAAGAACAATTTTCTTCTCTAGTCTAAAATGGATGCATCAGGTCAAAGGAGCCAAAGAAGCGAAGGGCATGAACGTGGGATCTCCATCTGTCTGTGGCCATGTTGCTGTTCATTGACCAAAGGGACTCAGCAGTTAGTGTCCATATGACTCTGCCTTAAGTTTGTGGAATGGTTGTCATGGCAACTGCATTTCTATGCATCACTGCTTATATCTGATCAAGAACAAGGCAGAGGAAAAAGTTCCCTTGTCAAGAGCTAGAAACACAGAAAAGTAACATTCTACAGCCTTTGATACTAGAAAAAAATTGTGGTATAAATGGGTGTGCGTGTATGCAAGTGTATTTTGGGAAAGAAGGAAAGTAGCATGTATTTAGGAAATTACACACTACTATTCTTTTCATTATTTTCCTGTTTATATATTTCAGATTAATATAAGTACATACAACTAGGTTTCCTTGTTCTCATTTGTAAGGTGAACTCCAGGTTGTACTGGTGTCCTTCACCCAGGAAGCGGGCCATACATCTGCACATTGTTCCCATTGGGGAGGAACCCACGGAACCCCTCCCATTATTCTTTTCTTAAAACATAAGCATGTATCTGGATTTCATTAAAACACTCGTACAAACTTTAGAATGAGATCAACATATTTTACTCCTTAACTGACTCATTGAAATTTTGAATCAGATTATTAAAGAAGTCAGCTACTTGAATACACCTGTAAAATTTTTATGTGTATTTGAAAATAAATGTTGCAATAGTCATGAAATTATAATGAAGAGATATGTTCTTCATGGAATCCAGTATACAATTTAAGTGTTTTGTGTAGTGACAAATATTAATATTTATAGTACTTATAAAATAATGAAGTTTGCTTTTTAATGTGCTATAGTAACTAAATAAAATAATATTGTCAGCTATTATTAACTTAAGTTACTATTATATATTAAATAAAAAATCACTTTTTCAATAACTTTTTAAGGATGATCAATTTGAGTAACTTTAAAGTGAAGTCTTTTGTTACTAATAGATCAGTCTATGAAAGTTTGGAGAGACTGAGGCAAGGTCATTTTTTTCCACTAGAATAGATGGGTTATTTAGAAAATTAGGGAAAGGAGGGTTATATAGTTTTGGTAATTTATAAATAAGAAACACGTGAGCCTGAATTTAGTGATGAAGGACAAAGTTTTTGATGTTAATGTTTCATTTTGTAAGAATCAAATGAAAGTTTGAATTCGGATATAGAATTAAAACTGGGAATAATGCTAAAATAATGAACATATTTACTATTTCAGTTAAGAACATTTCTAATATAGAGATATAAGGAATATTTACATACGTTAAAAGAAAGATTGGTGAAGTACAGTAGATCCTCTGTAAGTTGACCACCCGAGGGACTGTAACACACTGGTCAGCATATGAAGGTGGCCAACATAAGGAACTAGGTCTACATATCGATGTGTCCATGTGGACGTGTCTGGTCTATGAACATTATGTCAACATAAGGAGGTGGTCAATGTAGGGAAGTGGTCACCTATGGAGTGTTAATGTATTTACTTTTATAATGTTATTGCATTAGCAATTGTATAATAGAATATCATTTAATAATGTCTCTATAATTTTATGTAAGAATTATATGATGAAGTGATTTACCAAAAATGATACACACCAGTTGTATATAGGTGGATTTAAGTATTACCAGTTTTATTTGTATTATTCCTGTTGCTTTTATTTAATGTTTTTATTATAAGTAAGCATAGCATGTCAAAATATGACATATTATATACATGGAGAATATAGGGAATTCATTTCCATATATACCCACTACAAAAAACATTCATATATTTCAAAACTTTTAAATTACTTTTTGTGATTTTTTTTTCCCAACGATATTCTCTGTACTTTTCTAAAAATAACCACTCGTCTGATAGGTTTTTGCAATCAATTAATTTTTCAATCAATCAATACTTTTCTCCATAGTTCGAGTGTACATATATGTGCATTTACATGTATTGTATTGAAGCTGGGTCATAGCCTGGGCCCTAGATCATAAACAGTCCACTTTCTTTTCTATAAATTTCTAAATTCCTTTTCTTTTCTTTTGTGTGTGTGTGCTTTACTGGGCTTTTAGTTATAATTAACCGAAAAGTAGGGAAGAGAACGTTTACTCCATTTTCCAGAAGTCTGGCTATGTTTTAAAAGTACAGTCACATGACATTTTGGCCAAGGCATTCACTACCTTGATCTCATAAAATTATAATGGAGTTGAAAAATTCCTATTACCTAAAGAAGACACAGACATTCTAAAGTCATAGTACAATTTGTGAGTTTTGCTGAAGCTAGTGTCAATAAACCTACTTTGCTGCTGGTTGTATAAAAGTACAGTTCATAAAGCACATAATACTTGATAATATATGACCATGTTCCTGGTCTATGTATTTACTATGCTATTCTTTTTGTTGTTATTTTAGAATGTACTCCTTCTACTTAAAAAATAAATTTAACTGTAAAACAGCTTCAGGCAGGTCATTCTGGAGGCAGTCTTAAAGAAGTCATTGTTATCATGACAGATCCTCTTATATTATTATCCCAGAAGACTGTCCAGTGGGACAAGATGTGAAGGTGGAACACAGTGACATACATGATCCTGACCTTGTATGTATAAAATAGAAAAAGCTTATAGAATAAGTATATAAAATATATATATTTGTATAGCTGAACAATGTGTTTGTGTTTAAAGCTACTTGTTATTAAAGAGTTAAAAAAGTTAAAAAAATTAAAAACTATAAAATAGAAATAGTCTAGTAAGCTAAGGTTAATTCACTATTAAATACAAAATTGAAATAAATTTAACATAGCCTAAGTGTCCAATGTTTATAAAGCCTACAGTAGTGTACAGTAACAACCTAGACCTTCATGTTCACTTACCACACACTCACTCAGTGTGTAATACCCTACACAGTGTATAATTTTCTAAATATTTTATATTGCATTTTTACTAATCCTCTTCTACAGAGGTTCACAAATACATACACTATTGTGTTATATTTGCTTACAGTATTCAGGACAGTAATATGCAGTACAGGTTTGTAGCCTCAGGGCAATAGGCTATGTCATGGAGCCTGTATGTGCAGTGGGCTGTACTATCCAGGTGAAAGTCCACTCTCACTTCGCACTACACATTTCTCTGAATATCCCCATCACTAAACAGGTACGAGCTATGTAGAGACTCTGATAATCTCAGTCCCTCCACCATTTCTGCTCTGAATTCTCATCTTGCTTCCACTTCTGCAGTTGCTTCCAACTGATATCTGTCCAGCAATCCTTACTCATTCTCACACACATTCAGTAGAAGTAGAAATCCTATAAAAAGTAAATTCCTATCATCCTCTTCTCAACACTTTGCAATGGTTTTCCATAGTACACTAAGTTCTAATACCTTATCATGAACCATAAAGCCTTATGTAACCCCGCTCTCTTCATATCTGTTATCACATCTTTTTCTCTTGACCCAGTCAATATTGGCCTTTTGGGAGTCTGCTTATGTTTTTGGAACACTCTACATTTGCTCTTCTTAAAATCACTTCATCTGTTCTTATCTCTTCTAAAATAAAACGTTCTCATTTACTGACATAGCTTATCTCCTTATTGAATTTCTATCTCTACTCAAATGAAATCTCCCAGAGAGGATTCTTATCAACCAGGTGGTCTGGAATAGTACTACCATTTGTTCACTTGCTATTAGTTAACCGTGTTTTATATTGTAATAGAAATAGTAAAACAATAGTCACTCAGTAAATGTTAGTTGAATGAAATTATTTAAATTAAGTGAACAAGTTTGTGAAAAAAAACTCACACATGTAGACATTTCCATATGTGGGCTTCAAATTGGGAAAACAGTGATATTTCTATACATTAATTTAAATACATTTGTAGGTAGTATTTTGAAATATTACAAATTCTCAATTCTATAATTTGAAATAGTTTAGAATCAAAGTAAGACTGGACAATTTAACTCTCTTATGAAAAAGAAACATGACTGTATCCCTGGGACTCTAGGCAACACAGCCCATCTGTCAGTTTGTCAGTAGTCAGCATACCAGGAGTCATACGACCAAGCTAGACTCTGGAGCTCTATTTCGAGTTTTGATTATGACTCACAGAATAACCTTGGGAAAGTCATTTAACCTTCTGTGACTAAGTTACTTTACTATAAAAAGGAAAAAGCAACACTGAACTCTCATGGGTATAATGTACAACAATTCATATTGGAAGTTATTTTGAAAATCTTTGTACACACAGCACAATTTACTATTTAAACTATTACATCAAGGTCAGCGTTCAACCAAAGAATGGCCTTGATTCCTATGTCCATCATTTAAAAGGTTATTAGCTCTTTCTTAAAAAAAAAAAGATTACTTTCTAAAGGCATTAAGTCAAATTTATTGCAAACAAGAACAAAATAATCTATAATAAATCTAATAGATTGAGCGTGTAAACAGCAATGCTTTTATCTTGATTTTCAAATATTTTTGTTGTATAATTTTGCAATTGCAAACATCCTCATAGTCATTTAGCAAATAGACTTTAAAAATATTTTTTTCTGCTGTGTCCTAGAAACAAACTACTATTAATTTATTCTACATTTATGGAAGAATTATAATCTTCAGATAGTTTGCTAGAAGTAGAAGCCACATATATGAGTATTTTACATCCTATGAGCAGTGAAGTAGGGAAAAGAGCTAATGAAAAATTATTAAAATTTGAACACTGCTAATAAACACCTATGTCTCACACAAACACAAATATACCTTTGGGCTTGTAAAGATGGATGGACACAGTATATGTGTGAGTGTTTGAATCCTTCCTGAACTTATTCTTGCAAATAGATGTTTATATTTAAATAATTTTTCTTAGAACAGAGTAAAGGACATCCCCAAACCCTCTTCATATTGGACAGAATCAAATGTTTCCCAGTAGTTCTTTCAAATGCAGGAATGCTGCTACCTTCACTCTTTCACAAGGGAAAGAGGCTCTGCTTAGTTTCTAGATTAGCAGTCCCCAAATATTTTGGCCTCAGGGAACAGTTTCATGGAAGACAATTTTTTCACAGACTGGGGGATGATTTCCAGAGTATTCAAGTACATTACATTTATTGTGCACTTATTTCTATTTTTATTACAATACAATATATAATAAAGTAGTTATACAACTCACCATGCAGAATCAGTGGGAGCCCTGAGCTTGTTTTTCTGCAACTAGATGGTTCCATCTGGGAATTTTGGGAGACAGCAACACCAAGGTGTTTTGCTTATGTCCACTCTACTCTATAATCTCATTTTGGCAGCTGCTATTGCAGAAAACCCTACTTCACAAAGCTTAGGTGCTGGAAACAGAAGCAGGATTTTCAGTGCTTTTGTGGGAATCTCAGGATGTTCCACCTTGACTTTAAACCAGAACTTGGGAAGATTTGAAGTTGTCTCAAAGATATTTTTTAAGGCTGTTGTCATTTGAGATCTCAGCAGTTGATTGTTTCTAGTGTGGACAAAGTCAATTCTCCTGGCTTATTCTCAAATAGATCATGAATTATTATTTCCTAGAGCGAGGGTCTTTTGTGATTGGGAAGTAAAGCTCAAATTTTTTTGAAAGTTGAGATAGGTGATCACACACCAATTGGGAGAAAAAAGGCCCTGCCTCTGTTTCTTTCACAGTATCTGTTAATATTTGAAATATGCCAAAAATCCCAATGTTCATGCATTGCCCCCATAAGTCCAGTTTGGCTGTGAATGCAGACACTTTATCTGCCAACTTGAATGCAGTTGTCATTTTTCTCTGAAGTGACAAATTGAGTTTGCTGAGCAGGTTGAATATGTCACACCAGTAAGCAATTCATTCTGTGTCACTGAAATGTGCTACCATGACTATTTTTGTAAAAGAAATCTCTGGAACAATCACATAACTCAAAAACTCTGGCCGGTGATCTACCTTTAGAAGACCATTACACTTCTGTGTATATGAGAAGACAAATGTGCTCTTTAGACCCATTTCCTAAAAGAGTTACATGAACAGACATGACTTAAGTAATGAACTTCAATGTGGTTGATAATTTTAATCACCTCTTGCAAAACACTGTTTAGTTCAGGTGATATTATTCAGCTAGCCATCCACTAGTATGGATAATAGTGCATAGACTCACCTGCAGAAGCCACTCTTTGACCTGAACAGTGAAACCAGAAAGCTGTCTACTCATGGAAGCTGCTCTGTCCATGCACATCCCTACACAAAATGACCAATTCAGCTTTCCTGAGATGTAATCATTCAAAGATTCGAAGATTGGTGGAAAGTGGGCAGACTTATCTCTTGATAGGCCCTCCAATTTAGGGTAAAGCACAAAGGTGGGCCAGACCACTGGAGAAAAAAGGAGTCTGGAAGGAGCCCAGACTGGGTAACATCATCAACAGCATCCCTGCATGGATAATCAGCAAGCAGCGAGGCCTCTTGATCAGCAGTTAGATTAGGAAGGCAGTTTGTTTGCTCTGCAAGAAGAAACTTGATTTCCCCTCCCACTTTCTGAATGTGTTAATTGGCTGTTGTTGACAATTTATTACCCTACATTCTCGATTACCCAGTTGTTTCTCTTTACATAACCTTCCAAAGGACTTGGAATTCTTTTTTTTTTTTTCTATTTTTTGAATTTTGACACCTTTGCATTTTTTCACAAATGCTTTGTCTTAGAGACCAATAAAAGGTTTCCGAGGAGGAATCAGAGTGCTGCCGCATTGCCTCAATCTGCCACTCAGTGCATGAGACAGTGTACGCCTCTCCAGGCTTCTCAGACTTAATGCATTAAATTAGTGTGAAGTCACCTTCCTTCAGTGCTATAGGCCCCCAGCCTGGGGCAGGGTCCTCCTGGAACCCTGACAAATAGTTCTGTAGCAGCGTGTTAGTTGGCAACAAAAGTTGCACATAACATATCCTCATGAAAAATATATCCTACAAAAACAAGCACTGTTGTGTTGTTACCAACATTGATAGACTTGTCAACCTGGATTGTATACTAAGATGCATCATTAATTCTCTGTAATAGTTGTGCATCAATATCCTCTGCTATTTTATCAATTAATCTAATTAATGTTCTAGTCAAAAGGGGAACATGTACCATCTTTTGAACTGCAGCCTCTCCTCTAAGTTCACACCAAATGTCTCTAGCATCAGGCAGGACCAATTTTTCAGCAATAGTAAATGGCTTCTTAGCTTTAGTATATGGTCAGCCACTAAAAATAATGCTTTCAGTGCAAACACATTGGAGGAAGTGGTGGCCTTCAATAATTGTTTCTGTTCTTCATGTTCACTTTTGTTTTTCTTTTGAAAAACTCCAAAGGCTTGTCTTTTAACACAGGGTTCTTAAAAGAGCAGTGAGCAAGTGAGAAAATCTTCCTATGTCAAGGCAATTGTGAAGGTTTCATGGTTTTGTTGGATAGCCGATTGCCACATAGTATACAGAGTGGGCTTGGAGAAGGTGAATCACCTGTTGCAATGAACATATAAGTAGGACTCTGTGTATTTTCTTTTAAATGCAGCTTTCATTTGTTGGCAGACTTTGTGTATTTTTCTGTCTTATCATTGGGTCTTTCCCCCTTTTCAAAGAAGTTCTCAAGTGATGTTTGTTTTTTACTCATTTTTGCTAGGATTAGCCTGTGGGCTTACCAAAGTTGTGACTGAAATAACTGTGCAGTGCATTAAAGAGGAGCAGATGAAACTGGTAAATAAATTGATGAGCAGGCCATGCCCAGGCGGAAAGAAGTGGTAGATTATAACTTGAAGTCTGTCACCAGAAGTGGCCGTATAATTCACGTATATCAACTCACTTTCCAGTCTAAAACCCACCATGAGATTCAGATTAATTGTCACTTGCCACTCTGTGTTCAAGTTTTGATACGAGTCTAAAATCAATTCATTTATTATGGTCTCTAGGCAGTCAAAGCTCTGGGCTAATAATAATCTGTATCTGCAGCTGCTGCTCCGGGCTAGCATCACCGCCTCAGTTCCACATTAGATCATCAGATGTTAGATTCTCATAAGGAGAACAACCTACATCCCTCACATGCAGTTTACAATAGAGTTCCGACCCTCGTGCAAATCTAATCCAGCTGCTGATTTGACAGTAGGTGGAGCTCAGGCAGTGATGTGAGAGATGGGGAGAGGCTGAAAATACAGAAGAAGCTTTGTTCACTCACCCAGTGCTCACCTCGTGCTATGTGGCCCAGTTTCTAACAGCCCATGAATCTATATCAGTCTGAGGCCTGCATCTTGGGGACTGACCTTCCAGATCAACAGGGACATTTTCCTATATCTGTTTTATCAAAGATTTTAATCACCCTTAGACTCTATGACTAAAATGGCCCTCATCTTGGTAAAGGTCACTTTTGCTCAACCAAATTTTCAACTGACTTCCTTAAAGAGAACTTTTCTAGTCAAGTTGTAACTTTGTAATTTATTTCTCTATTCTCTTTCTCTAAATGCAAAGAGGATATAATAACAAATCTCCTTTGGGAAGCGGGAAAAGTTGGCAATAGAAAGAACATTCAAGATGGCAAAAGGCCCACAGAATAGAATGCTCTAGACAGAGACTATAGTCAGTGGAAAGATGGGCAAAGGACCAAACACATTTCTAGTGTTTGTCACTGGGGACTTACATGCAACAGAAAATGTCATGGAGTAAGAGGGGAAATATTGTCAGGGCTACAGTGGGGGTAAGCCTTGCAACACTGTTTTACAGTAATTACTGCATTTAATTTTCACAAATCCTCTAAAAAGTGAAGATAATCTTGCCCATTTTACAAAGAACATGTCTTTCAAGAAAAGATGTATCCCAGGCAAAGATACCACAGGTATCTAGACTTGGACCCATTGTCATGTGATACAATAGCCCGTGTATGTTTCCCTCACCCTACCAAGCAATGAAACCAAAACTCTGGATTCTCTTCATATTTTTCCATCTAAATCCTTAAGGAAATTATTTATTCAGGGATCATTGCCAGTAGATCTTCCCTTCATAGTAACAAACACAGGTAACATGGACTGCTTTTAATAAACTTATTCGGTAAATACCTATCCTATACTAAAGACTATGAACAGTGTGCTCTAAAATGCTTTTCTTTTATGGAACTTGCAACCAAACTGACCAAATGTAAATTCAATAGTATTGATGTGGACTGGCCTCTGAGAAATGCAGGCATAGCTTATGATATGAAAGGTGTATATGAAATTGAATCTTTTAATAAAACATGTCGATGAACATGTTTCATAGGAAATGTTTTGAACTGCCTACTGTGTAGTAGCACAGAAATAAATATTAGAAAAAGTATAAAATTCATTCTGACCAGCTTGATTTTCAGAGGAAAAAAATATGAGATTATTAATGTTTGATTCACTGGAAAAAATGAAGATTATTTATATTCCAATATAGAAGTGAGTTCATTGGGCTCTCATATCATATTATCACTTGCATTAGCTTAGAATGAAATCGATGTGTACATATGTATATATGTGTGTGCACGTGAGTTTATCACCATATCAGTCCAAAATTTTTGCCCCATATAGTAGAATTTTACAAAAACTGTGTTCTTTAAACACACATTACTTCACCTGTTCACCATTTCTCAATAATTACATAGGGAATTTATGCCTTCAGTATAAAACTCTGATATTATTGAGAAAAAAAAGTTCTTTGAATCTGTAGCCCGTATTCAAATTGTCACATTTTAGTGATTTCAGATTGGCAAGACAAATTCTGAATACACTGCTTTAAAATCATACACATATTTAAAAAATCAGATTTAAACATAATTAAATTCTTAACTTCAAAATGTAACTTTCCTTCTTCTGAGGGTGTTTGTAGCCATATCCTATTTATTATTTTCTGACTGCTTCTGAACTTCTAGGCAGAATCAGATCTATGTCAAAGGTATTATGAAAAAAAAAAAACCTCGTGTAAGGAAGGGGTCCAGTCATGGAACTTTGAGTGGTCACTTCTAAAATCTTGGTCATAGTCATAGGTATGTTTGGACCTTCTTTTATTTTTATTATAATAGAATTGTCTTGCTAAAATTACATTTTTAAGAATTTATCTCAGTATCTGATTTTCTACAAGGTTGACTGGCAGGGCAAAAATGGAACTTTGAAAACCCTGAATAAGACTCTATATAGTGAACCACATGTCAAAAACGTTGATGCTGCTTAGAGCATACAACTATCTAAATTCTGTGGACATTTCAGAACATGATTTAAGATTTATTTAAATTTTGTGAATATCTTTACATTTATCTTCAACCATATTTAAATAATAAAGGACTGATTGGCTTGATTCATATTCTTTTGTAGGCAGAGACATTATTCAGTAATTATAGTAGATATAATATCAACTTTATCTGGCTAGGCAGCCAGTTAGAACAATTTTGAAATCTACAGATGATACTTAAAAAGGGACAAAAATAGGTAAAATAAAGCTAGGTGTAATGTTAGACTAGAAAGATCATTTTATCTATCCTTCACTTTGCTTCAAGTTAGTCTAAATTATAGGTATATTTTCTTTCAAAGAGAAATTCATTTGTGATAGCATGTCCAGGCTTTGTTGAATGTAATAACTTTATTACACATTATAAAAATTTAAACAGGAATTTATAATTTAGAAAATACTTTATTTTTCATTATTTAATTTAATTTAATCAATTAGTATATTTTGGGGGGACAGAGTCTCACTCTGTCACCCTGGGTAGAGGCCAGAGTGCTGTGGTGCCACAGCTCACAGCAACCTCAAATTCATGGGCTCAAGCAATCTTCTTCCCTTAGCTTCCTAAATAGCTAGGACTATAAGTGACTGCCACAGTGCCACAAGGGCTAATTTTTCTATTTTTAGTAGAAACAGGGTTTCATGCTAGCTCAGGCTGATCTCGAATTCCTGAGCTCAGGCAATTCAGCCTCAGAGCTCAGAATCCTAGGATTACTTTTGTGAGCCACCACGACCAGTCACTATTTAATTTTATATTTCTTTATTTCTTTCCCTTTTATACTATTAAAACTCACTTAATAGATATGGAAAATCAAGGCTAAGAAAATTTAAATACGCAAACATCATAGAACTAAGTGACATAACCAGTTTTCTTATCTAAACCAAACCAATTCTTTTATTTTTCGCTTTCTTTAAAACTAAGTTGAAGACATATAATTAATTCTTGTTTAAACTACATTTTTATATTTTATGATTCTCTACCTGCCCTTTAATATATTTAGGCAATGATTTATCAGATTTCAGAGTTCATCGAGCATGCACTACTTGACCTGGATCTGAATTACTAATAAAGATGATAATATTCCTCTAAATCAACACACACATGAATAGCAGCTATTTTACTTGGGATTCCATCACCTGCTGAAGGTTGTAATTACTATCACTATAAACACGAGCATTTAAAAATGTTTTACATACCTATATGTGCTGTGGTCTGAAAATAAATAGCCATTTATTTCCACCAACTTTATGATTTATGATGGATTTGTATATACAGTACATTATCCTATTATAACTTCATAATAAACACAGAAGTACAAAAAAAGGGTATTTTCGTCCCTAGTTCATAGATGAGGAAAATGAGGCCAAATAAATTATGTGGAATTCTGAGAACACGAACTTAGACATTCAAATTTAGTATTGTTCCAGTTTGTTCTAGCTTACCCCCAAACAAAACAAAATATATTTTACTTTAAGTATTCTGATGGGACATTAGTACTGAAAGCAACCTAGATTATTCTCAGATGCAGCCAAAACTGCAAAATATTCACCTGGGTGATAAAAAGAAGAACAAATATAACTAATGGATAATTCGTATATAAATCTAAATTTTTTCTATAGAATTAAAGCAATCGACTTAATGTCGTAACTTTTTCCTGTAAAATAATGCTACCTTCTATCAATCACTTAAATTAAGCAGATGAAACTATAACAAAGCAACGACTTGTAATTGTATCATTTTTACATTAATATTAGAATACATCCAAAGTTAAAAAATTCATTTGATGCTCTCCATGTCATCAAAAACCTTTTGATTGAAACTGGCTTGTGTTACATAAAATATTCACGCATGTTTCTGGTAGCTTCTTCCTTCATAAGAAACCTATCCATAAAATGTTTCTTCAGAAGCCAGATTCCACCTTGTATTAAACTTTTATCTAGAGAATTAAAGTTTTATAAGGTTGAAGATTATGAAATATTAAAATGAAGGTTGAAGTTCTAATGTGTTCCGTTAAAGAAAGTGAGCTGAAGTTTTCCTTTTTAAAAACTCTCACTCTTTTCTTCATACTTAGTATGAGAACTAAAATATATTGCACTTCATTACTCCCTAAAGGACAAGAGTGGGTAGGTGATTTCTCTTTCATGTGTCATAACTTGTATACTAAAAATCAGTTCAAATAAATATTAATCTGTCCATTTATCACACTGATTTGAATTACAAATTTACTTTTTATATTTGAACTTAACCGTGGTGATACAAACTTCTACTTCAACTCATGCAACATTCTAAGAATATTTTTCACTATGATCAAAAGATAAATATTAACCTGGTAATTATTAACTATCAAAACATAAATGTAACATGCATTTATGACAACAATTTCACAATATTGTTCATCATATGACTGCTAACATCTGAGTGTTATTTTACCATTTTGAAAATGTTTTTACATGCATAGCTAATTGTTACTCCTAGACAATTGAATCTCACAATTTCCATAACTAATTGAAACACCTAAGTAACACTTTCTCTACCTTCATATTAAGAATGTAAAGAGATATTAGTATTGGTAACTATAAGTAAGCCAACTGGTCTTCAATGCCAGGTTTGGTTGGAATATAAAATATGTCACAGGGAAAGACATTAGAAATATCTGCCAGGTTTCTACAAACCTAGATGGGATAGGTGGGAAATTAAAATATTCTACAAAATAATAGTAAGATATGCAAAACTTTGAGGTCTCATAATTTACTTTTAATATTGCATAACTATAGCCTGTATAGCTTGCATGGTATTTGATTTAATCACAATTAGTAATACTGTGCTTTTCCTAAAACTGAAACTTCATGAGATGACCATCTGATCACAATTCTTTTTCTGCCCATACTTAGCAAATGAAAATGAATGGCAGATGGTTACATCTATTATTGATAGTTATAGTTGCCTTCAGCTCATCAGGTTTTACTTGTAATGAGAGAAAATCTTAGTATTATTCTAGAGTTCCTTCTACATAGTGTTCTCACACATTTTCCTTTACTTTGGGAAAACCAGTTCAGCATGTACTTAACATTTACCATAAAGAAGTACCTGGATGTTTCCCAGTAAAAGACAAGCACTTTATGCCGACTCCATGAATCATATTTTAACTCAATATAAGAAATTGCCAACACTGATGTTGTTTAAAGGAGGCAGTGAATTGAAACGCTTAACTTTAGGGTACTGGGGCACAATGTAAGGCTGCTGCGGGACAGTTAGACAGATGAATGGATGACTCAGTTCTTCTAGAGATCTTTTTCCGCCTTGGACTATGTGTTCTGACAAATTCTACCAACTTTGGTACTACCTTTTCAGATATGGTGATAGCTCGCTAAGGAAATAATTATAATCTATGATTTTTTTTGTGGGCTCAAAAAAAATTCAGATTTAAGAATTGTAAATAAAAGTCTTTATTTTTTCTATTCTTTGGATTTGTAGAAATATTTTTATTTATGACACAGTAATAAGCTAAAATTTTCTAGATTTTTTATTTTTAAATATGGAAATATTTCTAATGTTTCAGAAATCTAGATTTCCTTTTTTTTTTTTTTAAAGACAGAGTCTCACTCTATCACCCGAGGTAGGGTGCTGTGGCATCATCATAGCTCACAGCAACCTAAAAGTTGGGCTTAAGAGATCCCTTCACTCAGGTTTGGAGCAGCTGAGACTACAGGTGCCTGCTAACATGCCCAACTAGTTTTTTCTATCTTTAGTAGAGACAGGGTCTGGCTCTTGCTCAGGCTGCTCTTGAACTCCTGAGCTCAGGCGATCCACTAGCCTTGACCTCTTGGAGTATTAGGATTACAGGTGTGAACCATCATGCTCAGCCCCATTGCTTTCTTGTTTATTTTGATCTTTACTTTCTCAGCTGCCCAATAAGCAGTAAAGTTAATTCATTTCAAATTGGAATCCAAATTACTGGAAAATAGCAAAAATTCTGAGGTATACAAACTATATCTACCCATTCAGCAGTGGAGTTCAAGGTTAATGAAGCCACAATGAAATATGAGCTTTGTCTCTTCATGGTATAGTATATCTAGTACCAGTCTTTGAATGATACAAATTATTCCCCAATCATGAGCCATCAAGAAAAATTCACTACTTTTGTCTTGTACAAACTGGTCAGTAAGGGAAAGTATGAATCTGAAGAATGCTAGTTTTTTTTTTTTTAATTTCTGGTTAATTTTGTGTAGGTTATTTCTTACATGTCACCAATATTTGTGAGGAAATGTTTCAAGTAGGTATATTTGAAAGGAAGAGATCTCTTTTCTGTGACGGTAGCTAAATTGTAAGGAAAAGAAAAAAAAACTCATTATCTTTATCTTCCAAGCTTAGGAGTCAGTGTCAAAATGAGGCTTTTTCACATTTGCTTAAAATTTTATTTTCATAAAATCACATAGTTTAATAGGAGTTACTGTTCAATATATTTTTAATATCTTTTGTGTTCTAATACTTAGGAATATAAACTATTAAAAAGTACTTTAAAAAATGCTGTAACCTCATCTTTTAACTCCAAATGATTCTAAGAAAGAAAGAGAAAAACTATCAGGATAGTATTGAATTCCTCCTCATTTTTTTTTTAAAGCATATGAAAATGTGCAGAACCTCATTGCTAATAACATTCTTACAAACTATCTCACAATTGACTGCAATTGCATAGCGACATTAAGACATGCTGCCTTGGAAGATAACTTTTGAAAATACCAACTTTCTCCTTAGATTACATTTGTAGGTGGGCTTATAAAACTGGATGACTTCTTCTTCATCCTAGGGTCTGACTGATGATTAAATTCAGCAGAGGTAATTCAAAACAACCCAAAACACATAAAAAATATATAACGTTGTTTTCATCAGGAAATACCCACTGAAGTATTAATCTAAAAATCATAGGTTATAAAAAATTCTTATCCTGAGAATTGATCATGCAGCTTTAGTTAGAGGGTTAATGGATGTGGAGGGAAACTGAACACAGCGACAAGGAGACATGACAAGTAATTAACCAGCATGAAAACAGAAGGAACAAAGCAACAAGTAAACTTTATTTTAGGGAGTAGGAACAAAACAAGGCTAGATTCCTTGTACAATGACATTGGAAAAACAGCATTTTGCTCTAAGGGAGGATGATGTCTTTTAGAAATGTAATATAAACTAAACTATATGCATTTTGTAAATGGGTTAAATTTCATGAGCATAAGTGAGAACAGGGAAATTAGTAAAGGTATTTGTACACTTCCCTCAGCATAGTAGTCGGGGTGGATGGGAGATGAGATCTTCAGAGGTAACTATCAAATGTACAAAAATTCTGTAGTGGTTTTGTGTTAACGTTTACTGAGGTGTTAGAACTTGCCGTTCAGAAGCTGCTGCTGAGCCTCGGCCTATTCATCTAGGATGATAATCCTCATACTTGTCATGGTTATAATGTTTCATATATTTAATTGCTTAATATTCATTTAATTATAAGCTTCTCAGGGTAAGTTATTATTGCACACCTGTGTACTGGTAGTGCCTAACACAGTGTCTGATAAAGCAAATACATTTTGAAGAAATGAAGGAACGTAAGAAATAATTAACTGACCAAATTTGTCATGGTAAGACACAATGGACTTGCTGGCCATCCACGACTTAGGCCTATAGCAGGAGGACAGAAACTCACCCCAATGTCTCTTTGACACTGCTACCCAGATGCTGAATTAAGTCTGGAGTTTGACGGATTTTGACTAATGTGAGTGTGAAGCCAACACCTCATCTTACATTTTATTTCCATCACCCATGAAAGTTGTTTTGAGCCCCTTTACTAGAAAGCCCCCGGCCCAATCAAACCTCTACATCACGCAGACTGATCTAATTTATCTCACCAGGCATTACTTTGACTGTCATGTGACTAAATATAGAGTCACACACCAGGTCCTAGTTTGTATTTAGCTTCTTTTACTTAGTGTGATTTTAGGATTCATCTTTTTTTATTGGAGTATATAATTCCACTGTGTAAATGTATCATTTCAATAAATTACCAATTCCTTTGTTAAATTGGTTCTAGAGTTTGACTATCTTCACTTAAGCCACTGGTTTTCTGATTTTTATCTAACTCTTGGAATTCTAACCACAGCATTGTCAGATCTGTATGTCATTGATGTCATAAGGGAACTCGGACTCTGAAAATCTTTTCTATGTTGCTATGTACATAGGGAGTAGAAGACATAGTTTATATTTTCATTCTCAAAGATATTTGACCCCAAATGTGTCATATTTACTGACCCTGTTACCTTCCTATGTTCTGAAACCTATTACAAGTTAGTTTAGTGTCTGATACATTGTTAACTCATAACTAAACTTCCATTTTCCCTATACTAGTTCTCTAGACAGAACCAGAGTCACTATGTACTTAACACCTATATACTATCAAAGAGAATGAAAGAAACTTGGGGAAAGTAAGGAGACAATAAGTATCAGTTGTTTCTATCTTTATGACTTTTCTCTAAAAGTGTTAACACATCTAACATTTTTTGAAAACTATGCAAGACCGTGACTCTGAGGCAGGCTTTTCTATGACCAAGATACACTTTATGTTTCTCGCCTTTAAGAAATTTATCTTATGTACCCTTGTAGGTGAAACCTACTAAATGTAGAATATAAACATCTTAACCTAATAACTAAAAAATGCCATGAAGGCTATGTTAACCAGTTTGATGAAAATTTTTCAAATTGCATATAAACCCAGCACATTGTACCCCAGGACTGCATTAGTGTACACAGCTATGATTTAAATTATATATATATAAAGAAATGTCCTTATATCAGGGTTGATGTATTAAGTAACTAAAACACAATTATAATGTTTTTTTAATTTTTTTAATTATTTGGGATTCATTGAGGGTACAAAGAATTAGGTTACACCTACTGTGGTTGTCAGGTAAAGTCCCTCTTATAATTGTGTCCCATCCTCAAGAAGTGTGCCATACACCATGACCATCCACCTCCCTTCTCCTCCCTCCCCATCCATCCTCCCCCCACCCCTCCCCTTGTCTTCAATCATCTATTGCCTTCACATTAGAATTAAGTACACTGAATTCTCGCTTCTCCATTCTTCTGATGCTTTACTAAGAAGAATGTGTTCCACCTCCATCCAGGGTAATACAAAAGATGTAAAGTTTTCATCTTTTTAGTGGTTGAATAGTATTCCATACTAGACATATACCACAGCTTGTTAATCCATTCCTAGGTTGGTGGGCATTTAGGCTGTTTCCACATTTTGGCAATTATAAATTGAGCTGTGATAAACATTCTAGTGCAAATGTCCTTATGAAAAAAGAAGTTTTTGTTCGGGGCAGATGCCTAGTAATGGAATTGCAGGATCAAATGAAATGTCTAATTTGAGTTCATAAAGAATTCTCTATTCTTCCTTCCAAAAAAATTGTATTAGTTTGCAGTCCCACCTGTAGTGTAAAAATGTTCCTTTCTCTCCACATCCACACCAGCATCTGCGGCTTTGAGACTTTGTGTTCTGGGTTGCTCTCACTGGGATTAGGTGATATCAGGATGGTTTTCATTTGCATTTCTCTGATGATCATGGACCATGAGCAGTTTTTCAAATGTTTGTGAGCCATTTGCCTATCTTTGACAGAGAAGGTTCTGTTCATATCTCTTGCTCAGAGTGTAGATGGGATCATTTACTCTTTTTCTGTTGATTAATTGAGTTCCCTGTAGATTCTAGTTATTCACCCTTTGTCAGATTGACACCCTGCAAATATCCTATCCCATTCTGAACGTTGTCTTTTTGCTTTACTTATTGTTTCCTTAGCTGAGCAGAAACGTTTCAGCTTAAGTCTCATTTATTAATTTTTGTTATCGTTTAGATGGCCACTGAAGTCTTTGTCATAAATTCTTTCCCCAGTCCAACATCATCAAGAGTTTTCCCAACACTTTCTTCTAAGATTTCTATCATTTTGTATCTTTGATTTTAGTCTCTTATCCATCTTGAGTCAATTTTTGTAAGAGGTGAAAGGTGTGGATCAAGTTTCAGTCTTCTACATGGAGTTATCCAGTTCTCCCAGCACCATTTGTGATTCTTCTCCCTAGTGTATGCTTTTGTTTGGTTCATCAAAGATCAGATGGCAACTATAGACTGGTTTCATTTCTTGGTTTTCTATTCTGTTCCACATGTCTATGTCTCAATTTTTGTCCAATACCATGCTGTTTTGATTACTATGGACTTGTAATATATCCTTAAGTCCTGTAGGGTGATGCCTCCAACTTTGTTTTTATTACTAAGAATAGCCTTTAGCTATACAGGTTTTTTTCTGGGTCCATATAAAATGAAGTACTATTTTTTTCCAGTTCTTCAAAATATAATGTGAGTATTTTATAGGGCATTCATTTCATCTGTAGATTGTTTTGAATAGAATGGACATTTTGACACTGTTGATTCTTCCCAGCCAAGAGCATGGTATGTTTCTTCCATTTGTAATGTCTTCTGCAATTTTTTTCCTTAGGGTTTCATCATTATCTTTGAAAAGTTCTCTCACTTCTTTTGTTAGGTATATTCTTAAATATTTCATTTTTTTAAAAGCTACTTGGAAGGGGATTGTGTCTTTGGTTTGCTTCTTATCTTGGCTGTTATTGGTGTTTACAAAGGCTACTGATTTGTGGACATTGATATTTTATATCCTGAGATATTACTGTATTTCCTGATGACTTCCAGGAATTTTATAGTTGAGTCTCTGGGGTTTTCTAAGTTAGAAATCACATCATTAGTGAAGAAAGAGAATTTGACCTCCTCTACCCCCACTTGGATGCCTTTTGTATCCTTCTCTCACCAGATTGTTTGGCTAGAACTTCTAGAACTATGTTGAATAATAGTGGTGATAGTGAACATCCTTGTCCACTATCCTTGTCTACTATCCTATTTTATAACTCTTGGAATTCTAACCACAACATTTTCAAATCCATATGTCATTGATATCAAATTCAGCATCCTTGTTTTATAACATTCGGTATCATGTTAGCTGTGGGTTTGTTATAGATGACTTCGATCAGCTTAAGAAATGTGCCACCTATGCCATTTTCTTAAGTGTTCTTTTTAGAAAAGGATGCTGAATTTTGGCAAATACTTTTTCTGCATCTCTTAAAAGGATCATATGATCTTTGTTTTTGCTTCTTTTGACATGGTGATTTACATTTACAAATTTGCATATCTTAAACCAACCTGGCATCCCTGGGATGAAGCCCACTTCATTGTGATGTATAATTTTTTTAATCAGTAGCTACAATCTAAGATTTTGTTGAGTATTTTTGCATCGATATTCATTAGTGAAATTGGTCTGTCATTCTTTTTTGTTTGATTTTTTCCTGGTTTTTGAATCAAGGTGATGTTTGTTTCATAGAACATGTTGAAGAAAGTTCCTTCCTTCTCAATGTTTTGGAATAGTTTCTGTAGTATATGTATAAACTCGTTTTTGAAGGTGTGATAGAATTCTGATGGGAAGCCATCTGGTCCTGGGATTTATTTGGTTGGAAGCTTTTTTATTGTTTTTGCAATCTCAGTGTTCGATATTCGCCTGTTCAAGAGATCTATTTCTTCCTGTTAAGTCTAGGAAGATGGTGTGATTCCAATTATAATTTAATTACATTTATGAAGATTGTATTTAGAAGAATGAATCATTATTAAAGGATGGAATGATTCTGGCAAGCACCTGGCTCATGACCAAATCATTCTGACTTAATATTTTAACACTGTTTGTTGTCTTCCAATGACATTTGAATTTTGACCTACTCATGTTTTGCTTTTAGGAATTTTTGTGTTTATAGGAAAAAGATATATATATTATTGTACCTATGACTATATATATTTTCATCAAGGCTACATTAAATACTACACCATGTAAATTACTAACATTTTGTAGTACTTTCCTTTAAGAGTTCCTATCCTAGGATGACTGGAGGCCAACCATCTTGCTTTAGGGGATGACCACAGCATCACTGACAGCTCCAGCTTCCTAACTAAATCTCTCTAGATTAAAGGGTGTTATTATTTCTCCCTACACTTGAGCCATATTAGGGCATAAACAATAGAATAGGAAAAGGTGGGACGTGTCTGATTATGAATGAAAGGGTTAATGCTGAGATATTTGTCTATTCCTGCTACAATCAGTGACAAGAAAGCAGCCATTCTTTTCTTTCACTTTATCTTTGATTAACACTGGGAAAGAAATGCACCTTGCAGCATCAATTAACATATAAAATAACATTTTAAGGACAGAGGAAATTTTCAGGTAACAAAACATTTCCCCTTGGATTTTATTCTTTAAATCTATGTGTTTGAGGTCAATCAACTGTGCAAAGATGAATAAAGTAAACCCCTTAAAGCCAGAACATTTACAGATTGACTTTAATACCAGAAACAGTGCCTTTGTTCAATGACACCTGAGCATTAGTTGATGCAAGGGCTTAGCAGGTGGATTAGCAGATGGTAGTCAGAATTCCCAGGTTTACAACTAATATTCATTGCTTCTCCAAAACCAAGATAAAGCAAAAAAAATACTTGGAAGAGAAGGCTAAGCATATATCAAGTCCTATTATGTAGACTAGTGAGCTAAATTTTGCATTCTACAGTGATTATCTAGGGGAAATTAAAGCATTAACTAAAGACATTGATAAATATTTCTTTCAATTTGCTCAGACAAAAAATGTTTTTTAAACTACAGACTATAGCATAATTATTCAAAATAAACAGTAATTAACTGAACTAAATCAAGCAACACAAGGGTTTGCAAATTTGCCCTGTGGTTTACCAGCTGTGCTTTTTACTGTCTGCACTGTGAGTTTATACTCATGCTTTGAGTTCTCAAGAGGTGGTAGAAAATTGAAACATGTTTTAGAAGCATGTTAAGTAAGGGTAAAATTACTAATTTAGTTACAATCATCTGACAATAAAAGATTTACCTTTTATAACATTATGAAGCAAGTTTATCAAGCCTTTATTGGGAACCTACTATACATTAGGAACTGTTTGAAATGTGGAGGTATGAACTTAAATAAGGCCTTTGTAATTCAAATAGAATTAAAAAATGGAGAAAAAAATCTGGGTTACTGACTTATTATGTCAGAGAAATAAGCTTTCTAATCTTTGTTCTTTGTGGCCCAGGTTAGAATACAGTGGTCTAAGCATGGTTCACTGTAACCTTAAACCCCTGTGCCTATTGTGTTAGTTGAAATAGAAATGTTTCTATTTGTCTCTGAAGGAACTATATTGCTTTTGGCTTTATGTAAATTCTGATAAAAAGTTAGTAATAACTTCATGTACATAATTTAATAAATTATGATACTGTCAGTTTCCTCCTCCAAATAAAAAGAGCCAAAATGCGGTTCAAAATATTAGGAACTTAGCTTGAAAGTTAAAAATATCTCAGGTTTCCGATCTTGGGGGATGGCACACTTGCTGTGTTTTATTTCTAGAAGCCCTACAAAGTTCCTACTGTGAAGATCTGAGAAAAAACCATTTTGCTTCTATCAGGAAAGGGGAAAAAAGTAACTACATTGAAATGACCCTAGTGCTCCCTACTCTTAAAAAATCCTGGTCTCAATGCAAAATATTAAACTCTTTTACATGCATGTAAACTATTGAAAATTTATCAAAACCTCACTGACCTGAGGGAAATGAAATATCCAACATAGACTTATTAAAAGACTGAGACTTCATTATTGGACCCTGGAAAGCTTCCACAAGCCCCATGCCCTAGAATCACATCAATAATGCTTCTGTATAAAAAAAGGAGATCATAGTTACAAAAAACAAAAACAAAAAAAACAGGAAAAAACACTACAAGCCTTAGTCTCTATTTGAGGAGGTTCTAGGGACAGCCAGAAACAATAGGAAAGACAGAAAGATACCAGAGGAAATTTTACCCTCTGATACGACAGCAACAGCAAACAATAAAAGTATACTAACATCTAGCCAGATAAATATAAAACCTCATTTTCTTTTACCTAACACATCATGTATGGCTTTTAACAACATCAACAAGAACAGGCAAAACAGGTGAAAGCAAACAAAGAAACAAAGTTACAGTCTGAAGGCAAGTAATAGAACCCGTTTCAGATATGGCAGACAATTGGACATTATCATGCTGAGACTTTAAAAAGACTAAATGGGGAAAATGGACAATATGCAAAAACAGATGGGACATGTAGGCAAAGAGACAGAAACTCTAAGAAGGAATCAAACTGAAATGCTAGAAACATAAAACAATGCAACAGAAATGAATGCCTTTTATGGGCTCCTCAATAGGCTAGATACAGCCAACTAAAGAATCAGTGAGCCTGAAGAGGGTCACAGAATCTTCCAAACATGATTGAAAAGAGAAGAAAATGAAAAATCTGAAAATAACATATAATAAAAATGGAACAATTATGAAAGGTGCAGCCTGTGTCCATGGGAAATACTAGATGGTAAAAAAATGAGAGAAAGGAAGAAAAGAGTTGGAGCTATAATGGACGAGAATTATCTAAAAATGATGGCAGATGCCAAACCACAGATCCTAGAATCTCAGAGAAGACTTACCAAGATAAATAGCAAAAGTCTGCATTTATTCATGTCATTTATGTTAAAACTGCAGAAAATCAATGAGAAAGAGGAAATCAGGAAAGAAGCCAAGAAGGAGGGGAAATAACTTACCTAGAGAAGAACAAAGGTAAGAATTACTTTGAGCCTTTCTTTGGAATCGATGCAAACAAGAAAAGAGTAGAGCAAAGTATTTAAAGTGGTAAAAGAATAAAAAATAAAAGTAAAAAATAAAACACCAACCTAGAATTCTATACCTAGAGAAATTATCCTTCAAACATGAAGGAAAAACAAATACATTCTCAAACAAACAAAAATAGAGCAAATTTGTTGTCAGTAGATCTACTTCATAAGAAATGTTAAAAGAAGTTATTTAGTGTGAGAAAAGTAATACAGATCATAAGTTCAGATCAACATAAAGATAAGGACAGCAATGAATAAGGAGTGAGTGAAGGTAAAATAACTTTTGTTTTTCTTAATTTAACAGATAACAATTTGTTCTAAATAATAACAACAGGAACATATTTGTTGGTTATAGATAAGTGACATAAATGATAGCCATGTTTTAAGGGATAGGAGAGAAAACTGAGTCTGTTTACAGTGCAGAGTTACTGAAAAAAGAATAGGGATTCCCTTTAAAGGTATAGCAAACTCTATGGAAACCACTACATTTTTTAAAAAAGAAATATAATTGTTATGCTAATCGGAGAGAAAAAAATGTAATCATATAAAATTCTCAAACAAAAAAGAGTAAAAGACAAAAAATGGTAACATGGGCTCGGAGCCGGTGGCTCAATCACCAGTCATGTACACCTAAGGTGGCGGGTTGGAATCCCCAGCCTGGGCCCGCCAAAGAACTATGATGGCTGCAACCAAAAAATGGCCTGGCGTTGTGGCGGGCACCTGTGGTCCCAGCTACTTGGGGGGCAGAGGCAGGAGACTCGCTTGAGCCCAGGAGTTGGAGGTTGCTATGAGCTATGATGCCATAGCACTCTACCCAGGCTCCGTCTCAAAAAAGAAAAAAATGGTAACATGTAGAATATAATTACATACATGATGGATAGAAATGAAATTATTAATAATATGACACTTTAAATGTGAATAGTCTAAGTACAATAATTAAACTACAGAAAGTCTAAGAGTGGAAAATATTAAGACCTAATTGTGTGTTGTATAAAGGAAGCCTACTTTGATTCTAATGACTCTCATTGATTAAAAGTAAGCTATAGAGAAAGATGTATTAGGGCTAACAGTTATCAGAAGAAAGCTGGAATAGCTTTGTTACTTTCCCTCATAGCAGACTTCACATAAGTAAAATTTATAGAATGTAAATAGCAGCTCTGATTATTAACAAAAGGGGCAAGTCTCCAAGAAGACATAACAAACCTTAACAAATATGTGTCTAACAACAAGTGAAGCAAAAACCTATAGGACTTAAAAAAAAATAGATAAATCCACTATTTTGGAGACTTTAACACCCATCTATATGTAGTGGATATAGATACAGCAGGCAAAAAAATTGGAAGGATTTTGAAATAAGCATATACATCAATCAACTGCATCTAATTGACACTTATACAACAGCAGAAAAACACATATTATTCTCAAACTCATATGGAACATTCACCAAGATATATGATAATTTGGGCCATAAATTCTCCCTTTAACAAGTAAAAAAAAAAAAAAAAACAGACATAATACAACATAGGCTCTCAGACCACAGTGGAGTTAGAGGAAAAATCAGTTAAAGAAGGATAGCTGGAATATCCCTAAATATTTGGAGATATTGGACACCACTAAATAACACATGGTAACTAAAAATTTTAAAGATAAGTCAAGACATATTTTAACTAAATGAACATTAATATTCAATCTATCAGTGTATGTAGGAAGCACTGAATACAGTACCTAGGTGGTTAACGCCTGTAAACCCAGCACTCTGGGAGACCAAGGTGGTGGATCTTCTGAGCTTACAAGGAGTTCCAGACCAGCCTGCACTAGAGTGAGACCCCTGTCTCTAAGAAACAGCCGGACATTGTGGCTAGTGTTTGTAGTTCCAGCTACTTGGGAAGCTGAGGCAAGAGAATTGCTTGAGTGCAAGAGTCTGAGGTTGTTGTGAGCTATGACACCATGGCACTCTACTGGGTGTGACAAAGTGAGACTCTTTCTCAAAAAAAAAAAAAAAAAAAAAAAAAAGAATGAATGTAGTACCTAAAGCATTGTATATAAATATTTTAAAAGATCTAAAAATCAATATTTATACCTCAACCCCCAGAAACCAGGAACAGAAGGTAAAATTAAAGTAAGCCAGAGGAAAATAAATCATAAGAATCAGAGTATAAATAAATCAAACTGATCCCAGAAAAATGGAGAAAACCAAAGAAACCAAAAGTTGGCTTTTGGAAAAGATTAATAAGACTGATAACCCCCTACTTAGACTAACCAAAACGAAAACAGAGAAAAGGATAAATTACTAATATCAGAGATAAAAAATGGGTTATTAAGGACAGGCATTGTGGCTCACGGCTGTAGTCCTAGCACTCTTGGAGGCTGAGGCAGGTGAATTGCTTGATTTCAGGCATTCAAGACCAGTCTGAGCAAGAGTGAGACCCTGTCTCTACCCGGGTGTTGTGGCGGGTGCCTATAGACCCAGCTACTTGAGTGGCTCAAACAAGAGGATCACTTAACCCCAGGAGTTTGAAGTTGCTGTGAGCTATGACTCCAAAGGCACTCTACCAAGGGGAATGAAGTGAGATTCTTTCTCAAACAAAACAAGAAATCAATGGTGTACTCATACAACCATATAATAAAATATCATTCAACAACTAAAAGTAACACACTATCCAGTCTCCAAAAGACATAGAGGAACATTAGAGGTATATTTCTAAAAGAAAGAAACCATTCTAAAAAGGCTACAGTTTGCATAATTGCGACTATATGACATTCTGGAAAAGGGAAGATAAGAAATACAAGAAAAATTGGTTGTTTAAGGGTTTGGTGGGAAGAGTAAATAAGTGAACTACAGGATATGTGGGTAGTGAACTATCGGATATGTGGGTATTTTTTATGATATTGGAATAATGAATGCATATAACTAGTACTTGTCAAAATTTATAAAAATAAGAACTTTAATCTATAGATATTAGTTAATATTACTATGGGCTCATCAACTGTGTAAATGTGTCATACCAAAGCAATGTGGTATGTGAGTTTATATGAGCTTCTGTACTTTCTGCTTAATTTTCTATAAAAATAAAACTGTTCTTAGAAAGTAAGTCATTAATTTAAAAATTGGTAATAAGCTAAAAATTTTAGGGGCTACATTGTAAACACAAAAAGTTAAGGAAAAATAATATCTAATAAAATTGAAGTCATACAAAACTTCTGGATATGTTCTGTGCCCTTTCTGTGATATTTACCTTGTTAGGTTTTGTGTTCTTTTAAAAACCTTCTCTTATTAAACTAAAGGTCAAGTAGAATTCAGTCCATATTTATTATTCCTTTAAAAATAACACAGTAGAAAAGATTCTATTAACTTGTTCTCTACAGGTGCCCTTCTAGATGGTCACACTTTTTTCCTGGCAGAGTCTCTTCAACCGTTCTGCCTAGTACATGTATAAGCTAAAAAAGGGAAGATATACACAGCTGGCAAAGCTCAGCTCCCCACATCTAGCTCTCAAGCATGCTCTAATGAAGGAAATTAACTCAATCTGGGCAAAAAAAGAAAAAAAAATCATGAAGGATTCTTAGAATACTTAGGCACCAACAAACAACCTTCTTATTACAATATTCACAGTAGGAAAAGGAGATTCAATTTCATCAGCTTATATTAAAAAGGTTATATTAACTAGGATTCTCATTTGCAAAAATAAGATATTTGAAATTGGCAAATTAATGACATTCAAGGACTAATTTAAACATCCCATTAGGTTTTTAATGAGAAATTTAATCATAGAAAACTTTCATTTGTATAACTTCCAAATTTCCTCTTTAAATATTAATAAAAACTCAACAACAACAAAAAATGTGAAATTAGAATTATTTGAAGGCCACAGAGCTTAGAGGAAGGTTGACACTTGGACAGTTTTCTAGAATTTAAAAACCTACTAATGAAATCTGAGACCTCGAGAAGGTCAACTAACATTTGATAGCCTTAGCATGGTCTTCTCATTTATAAAATGAGAATGTGAGTCCAGGTGATCTTTGAAATAACTGCCAATTCTGCTGTGATTTCATTCCTGTTACTCTATTCAGAGAAAGGGTACAAATGTGGGTTGGATTTTTTTTAACCTTATAAATATATTTCAGTTGGAATTATTTTACGAAAATAAAAAGAAATATTTAATTATACAAAGTAAATGACAATATACTTATTAAATATTTTAAAAACACATAAGATATATAAGTTGAAATCAACAACTAATTCTCTAAAATGATCTATGTTAAGGCATGCACACTGGTTTTCTCATTAGTATCAGACTATCAGTTCTTCCATTTGATAAACTGGGCAATTTGATGGCTGGAAGAAGAAGGAACTAGCTTTATGATATTCAAACAAGTAACTGAAAATGGTGTACTCTAGGGTATTTGACACTAGACAATTATCAACCATATCATCCTTAATGCAGTTGAATAGACTACCTGAGTGTTCCTAGCAAGCAGACCTGGATCAATGCAGGTTCAATATCTTCAGTAAATTTTTTTCAGATCATTGTTATTTAAACTGGTTGATTCTAAGATTAATTTAAGAAGCTTCTTAATAATACCTATTCCTCAAACCTATCCCATACTCATTGAATGAGAATCTTCCAGGGTGGCATTTAACAACTGATTTTTCAAAGTTCTCCAGGTAATTCTCTTGTTCACTGAAGTTTATAATCCTTAGTGTGTACGCTTTGGTGGATACTGAGTAAGAACCAAAACATATAACTCTTTAAGTCTATCCGTGGTTGCTAAGTGACCTGTACTGTTTCATTTTCCATTTTATAATGTCTCAGAACTGACAGATCTTGATAACATACTCTCTAATAAAACCAGGACAATGTCTTTTCTTTTGGTTTCATCAGTTTTATAAGAACAGACCAATATTTTTGAAACTACTTCCATAGTTGTGGTTTTGACATTTTAAATGAGGGAATAGCAACAGTAGTGAGTATTTAGATAATGATTATAATACGCTAGATACTATTCTACATGTTTTAGGAATATGAGCTCATTTGATCTTTACAGCAACTCCGTGAAGTAGGAAATATTATTATACTCACTTTTGGAATGAGGAAAAAGACTCTTAATGAAGTCAATTTGCCCATGGTTATGTACACCTCTACATGTTAGAGCTTAGATTTAAACTCAACATATTGAGCTTTTAGTCCATACTCTATATGATTATTTAATTCATTTCACTCTTTTAGAAGGTTTTTAGAAACAGTGACATAGCTAAGCTCTGGTGCAGGTTCACATCAGCATATGATGAATCCAGTCGTTCTTGATTCAATCTCTGGCTCAGCAGGTGAATGAAAGGATTTGTGGACAGGTAGTGGTTACTGCATTCCATACAGCTAGCTATTCATTAGCCAACATGCAGCTTGGTGTAAGAATCTGGCAGAGCTTGAAAGGATACATGCTGGCATGTGTCTCAGACTGTCTTTGTGTGTCTACTAGTCTGGGTACTTTCTGATTGGACCAAAGAATGAATCTAAGGAAGTTGCCAACGTGACTTGGCTCTTGTTTAAGACACCTGTCAACACTTGGCAAGGGCTTAGAGAGTGCAGCCGTTAAGTGACCACAAGATCATTTATACTTCAAGATGAAATCATAAATGCAGAAAGAGGTATGATAACTAGCATAACAATCCTTACTATTAAATCAATTACATTTTAAAAAAGAAAACAAAATCATAAAGTTATATATACCCAATAAACCTAGGGGTTAACATTGCCTCTTTATTCTCCTATAAGGTTCATATTACTTTTATAAATATGCTGAAAGAAAAATATATTGGCCATGTACAATCATGTTACATTTTGGTTGTTTCATATTCTACATTTTAAAAAGGTAATTTCCTGGTCACAATATTATTCTTTTGAGTATGGCAACCTAAATTCATTTAATTCTTTTTTTAAATTCATTTAATTCTAATACTCCATTCTATTGTCTTCCCAGAAATATTGGAAAGTACGTATCAAGAAAGAAAAATTTTGTATAATAAGTCTGTAAACTTTGGCAAAAATATTATAACAACTGTCTTTTAATATACACATCTGAATCAATAAGGAAGTAAAGGAATTTTAAGACAATTTATTTGCTCCAGTTTGCTCATGACTATCCTAGACCTAAAACTGAAAGTCCCATATTTTGGGAATAGCTTCAGTTCTAGATAACTTGGATAGCTGTTATATTAATTTTCTATTTTGCATGAATATAAGTTTAATAAAACTATATTCATATTTATTATTTCTTAATTTGCTTAGGTTAGGTGTCCGGGCATTTATTAACTGAGTCTTCTCCTCAGGGATTCACAAGGCTACAACCAAGATATCAGAGCTCAAATGGAGAAGAATCTATTCCCTAGCTTAGTCCATTGGTGAATGGAAATCATGTCTTTGCTGTTATAGGACTTGGATCCTCATTTTCCCACTGGCTGCCAGCCAGAGGCCACTCAGTTCCTGGAGGCCATCAGCAGATCCATGCCATGTGGATTTCTCACAATTTGGTGCTTATTTTCTCTAAGTTAGCAATGAAAAGAGAGTCTCTTGACATAAATTCTTTCGATGACCAATAGAGCTTAGAAACATCATTTTCCTTTCTCAGGCTATTGATGGGATGGCAGTACCTGACCAACACCTCAATGGCAGCCTAGGGAAGCCCTGAAGCAGAAGACCCAGTAAAGCTATTAGATTTTTAAAATGTGTGCTATTCTAAATTGTTGAGTTTGTAGTATTTTTTTATGTAGGAAAAATAGTAGAGTTGGCCACACACATACTCAAAGAGACAAGAGTAGATGTTGCTCTAGGCATTTGAGATATAAAGTCAAAGAGGGGCAGGTACAAAACTTAGGGTTTTCCAAAGGAGAAAATGAACTAAGATACCCCCTAAATGTCTTATCTGAACAGCTAAAATCAAAACAGTAAAAACATACGTGTAACTTCGAAAGAGAAAATATACTTCCCAGTGTCATTTTATAGTCAAACTCTTATTTAAATGTAAAAGACAAATAATGTCCAAAAAAAACCTGATAGAGTTTGTACTGACACACTCTAAATAAAGTAACTTTTAAAGGGTGAACCAAAAAAGGAGGAAAAATTATCCAAGACTTAAAATCTTATATGAAAGAAATAACGGTGATTGTGTCACCTGCCAAGTATAGAACTGAATCACAATAACTATTTACAAAAAAAATTAAAAATTGTGATCATTACTAATTTTGAAAGCATAGCAATGACATGGAACTAGCATAATCAACAGTAACTTTACATAATATAGAAAAAGACTACCACAATGAGAATTAATCAAGTTGGGGTAATAGCAGTGGCTAAGTGGGTACATGTGCTTCTATATTGCTGAAGGAGAGAGAGACTTATTAATTTCAGACTTTGTGGATTTACTCTGTGTGAATCTTAAAATAGTAAGAATAACTACTAAAACATAGAAATGGTGTGTATTCTTCCTAAATCATATGAGAAAATAATTAAAACTTTAATTAGAGACAGAAAAATTGGCTAAAGATGCATAAAAAATTAAATATATATTTTAAAGTTATAGGATAGAATTTTATACATGTAAATAAAAAATCAGAATAAATATATTTATTTCACCAAACATTCCACATATAAACAAAGATTAGAATTCTGGAATAAAAATAAATACTCTTTTCCCCATTGCATGCATGTATATAAACATCACTATCCCACAAATGTATACAATTTTGATTCATCAATTAAATATAATATTAATAGCATATAAAATTAAAATATTTTGAAATATAAATATCAGAACCAAGGCCTGACTCTTTGATAAAATAGTGACCAAACAAAACTAAAATACTAAAATATTTATATATATTGTTTAGAAGACACTCACTGAAAACACGCCCTTAGATTTCACCTCACCCCAGAGAAAATGGCTTACATCATAAATTCCCCAAACAACAGATGTTTGCATGGATGCGGAGAGAAATGAATGCTTATGCAGTATGGGTGAGCCTGCAAACTGGTGTAACCTCTGTATAATGCATTATGAAGATTCCTCAAAAAGCTGAAGTTAGGTCTACCATTTGATCCTCAATCTCATTACTAAGTCTTTACCCTAGGGGGGAAAAAGGCATTCTACCATAAAAACATTTGCTCCTGAATTTTCATAGCAGCACAATTTACAGTCACAAAGATGTGGAAATAACCCAAGTGCCCTTCCACACAGGAATGGATTAATAAATTGTCATATATTTATACCATGAACACTATTCAGCCATAAAAAGGTGGACATTATGTAGCTTTGGTAACAACCTGGATGGAATTAGAGACCATTCTCCTAAGGGAAGTGTCACAGGAATGGATAAACAAACAGCACATGTATCCAATGTAAATTGGAACTAGTAAATTAGTATCTACCTGTGATACAGGGGAAAAAGAACTGAAATTCAAGTGGGGAAAAGGGAAAGGATGGGGTAAATTCCCACCCAATAAGTACATCACACAGGCTTTTAGCACACCACCAGCAGGTGGGACACATATACAAATCAGATTTTAACCTTATAAATGAAAACTAAGGAATCTGTTTGTACCCCTACATTAATCCAAAATTTAAAAAACAAGGGTTAGTAAGAAATTTACTCAGGATGTAGATATCTGAAAGAAAACTAAGCAGAAATTCTGGTTCTGAAAAATTCATTGTAGGAGAAGCAAAACATATCCAGAAGCTTCGAAAGCACACTAGATCAAGCAGAAGAAAGTATCTCAGAATTTGAAGACTGGTATTTTTAAATAATCCAGTTGGACAGGATAAGGAAAAAAATAATAAAAATGAATCAACAAAGCCTTCAAGATGTCTGGAACCACATAATAGAACTTATGAATTATTAATATTGCAAAGAGGAAAGAAAGATAAAAAAAATTAGGGACATAATCAATGATAAATTATGTGGAAAATCAAGAGAGTTAGATATTCAGAGACAAGAGGTCCAAGGACATCACTATAGCATATTATAGCCAGATGATTAAAGCTGAAGTGAGAGAGGGAATTTTAAAATTAACAAGAGAAAAACATCTCTCCACCTATAAAGAAAACTCCATCATACTCAGAGTGATTTCTCAGAAAAAGCTTTATATACCAGAGGGAATAGAGTGGTATTTTCAAAGTGCTAAAATAAAGATAAATAAATAAATAAAAAGAAAATTCTGCCAGTCAAGAAACTTATGTTCTACTAGAATAACCTTCATAACTGCAAGAGCAATGAGGTCCTTCTCAGGCAAGCAATGCTGAGAGAATACATTGGAACTATACCAGTAGACTGGCCATATAAGAAATGACAACTAGAAATCAACTAACATTATCAAAAGAAAAAAACCTTACATATAAATATTACTCTTGAATGTAAAAGTATTACATGCTACACCTAAAAGATATACGTTGGCAGAATAAATTTTTTAAAAATGATGTAACTATTTGCTGCTTACCAGAAACTCATGTTACTCAAAAAGAAACACATAAACTGAGGGAAAAGGGGTTAAAAAAATATTACAGACAAATGGAAACCAAAAACAAGCAGGAATAGCTATACTTCAATCAAATAAAACAGACTTTATTTAATCATTTGTTTATTTTTGAGACAGAGTCTCATTCTGCTACCATAGTTAGAGCTCACAGCAACCTCAAACCTATGGGCTCAAGCAGTCTTTCTGCCTCAGCTTCCCAAGGAGCTGAGAGTACAAACCTTCCATAATGCCTGGCTAATTTTTCTGATTTTAGATGAGATGAGGTCTTATTCTTGCTCCAGGTGGATAAAACAGACTTTAAATTAGAAACAGTAAGAAATGACAAAAAAGGTTATTACATAATGAAAAGTAATCATTTCATCATGTGATAATCCTAAATATGCTTGCACCCAACATTGGAGAACCCAAATTCATAGAAAAAATTACTAGACATAAAGAAAGAAAGATAGCAACACAACAATCTCCCCACACTTCTCACAGCACTAGGAAAATCATCAAGACAAAAAAATAAACAAACATTGGATATAAATTAAACTTTAGAAAAAATGAATTTAACCAACATTTACAGAATGTTCTACACAAAATTGCAGATTATACATTCTTTCCATCAGAACAAGAAACTCTCAAAGACAGACCACATTTTAGGCCACAAGACACATCTTTACAGAGTAAAAAAAAATTATCAAAATAATATCAAATATCTTTTCAGACCACAGTGGAATAAAGCTAGAAGTCAATAACGAGGGACATTCCATAAACTATACAAACACATGGAAATTAACTAGCATGTTCCTGAATAATCAGTGATTAAGAAAAGAAATGATAATCAAATTTAAAAAACTTCCTAAAATGAATAAACATAAAAATGAAACATACCTAAACCTGTGGGATACAGTAAAAACTGCACTAAGAGGAAAGTTTAAACACTTTATATGCCTACATCAAAAAGGTAGAAAAATTATGAATTACCAATATGAAATCATACATCAAGAAACTAAACAATAAGAACAAGCCAAACCCAAGGTTTTCAGAAGAAAATAAATAACAAAGATCAGAGCATATCTACATGAAATAGAGACCCCCCAAAATAAATAAAAGATCAGTGAAAAATTAGTTCTTAAAAAGATGAACCAAATTGGTATACTACTAGCTGGACTAACAAAGAAATAAAAAGAGGAGATTAAAAAAATAGAAATAAGAAAAGAAAACATTACAACTGATAACACGAGATACAATATATTATCTGAGACTACTATGGAAGCCTCTATACAAACAAACTAGAAAATCAAGATGAAATGAATAAAGTTTTGGAAACACCCACATCCAAGGATTGAACCAGGGAGACAAAGGACTTCTGAAGAGATGGATAATGAGTAGCAAGATTGAATCAATAATAGAAATAACCCCCAAAATAAAAGAAATTAACCTTCAGGGCCAGATGGATTCACACCTAATTTCTACCAGATGTATAAAGGAGAACTGGTACCAATACTACTGAAACTTCCAAAAAATCAAGAAGGAGGGAACCCTCTCTAGCCAATTCTACAAAGCCAATATACTAAAGGCTGGAAAGGATGTAGAAAAAAAGAAACGAAGAGGTGAGAAAGAGAGGACAAGAGAGGAGAAAAGAGGAGGGGAAAGGAGAGGAGAGGGGAGTGAAGGGGAGAATCAAGGAGAGGAGAGTAGAAAAGAAATTTACATACCAATATCTCTGAGGAACATAGATAACCACTAAAAACACTTTGAGACTGAATCCAACACCACATCAGAAAGATAATTTGTGACAATCAGGTGGGTTTTATTCCAAGAGTACAGGGACGGTTTAATATACATCAATAGTTAATGTCATTTACCATATAAGTAGAAATAAAAACAAAACAATACAATTATCTGAATTGATACAGCAATAGCATTCAATAAATTCCAGAACTTCTTCATAATAAAAAAAAAACAACCAATAACCTCAACCAACATGAGATAGAGGGAACATCACTCAAATCCATCTGCATAGCCAAATTTAAAAGAATGAAGCTGGATCTCCAATTCTCACCAGAGAAACATTCACTCAAGATGAACCAAAGACGTAGATGTACAACCTGAAGAAATGAAACTCAGAAGAAAACCAGTGACAAACTTCTCTGGACATTGGCCAAGGCAAAAAAATTATGACTAAAACCCCAAAGCAAATGCAATAAAAACAAAGTTATACAAAAAGGTCTTAAGTAAACTAAAAAGTTTTTACACAGCAAAGGAAATATTTAAAATAGTAAATAGACAACCTATAGAGTGGGAAAAATATTCTCAAATACATGTCCAAAAATAGGATAAATATACAGAATCTATAAGGAGCTGAAACAACTATGTAGGAAAATAACAAACTAGTCCTACTCTCATTAAGAAGTGAGACAATGACATAAATAAACAGGTATTTTTCAAAAGAATACATAAAAATTGCTAACAAACATATGAAAAAAACTTAATGTCACTAATCATCAGGAAAACAAACATTGAAACCACAGTGAAATGCCATCTTCTTCCAATTACATTGGCCACTAATAAAAAGTCAAAACACTATAGAATTTGGTACAGATGCCAAGAAAAGGGAACACATATAGACTGCTGGTGGGAATGTAAATTAGTACAGTCTCTATACAGTTGAGCAGGGAAATTTCTCTAGGAACAAAAGATAAATATACTATTAAATTCTGTAATCCCACTATTGGATATCTATCCAGAGGAATATAAACCATTATATCAAAAAGGTATCTGCACTTGTGCTTGTATGTTTATCACAGCACAGTTCACAGTCACAAATATGAGGAAGCAACACAAGTTCCCCAGGAGTCATGAGTGTAATAGAAAATGTGTGTGTGTGTGGGGGGGGAGACACACACACACATACACCATGGAGTACTTAGTCAGCCATAGGAAAGAAGGAAGTACTGTTCTTCACAGAAACTTGTATGACAACTGAAGGTCATTTTCCTAAGTCAAATAACTCAAGAACAGAACAACAAACCCTGTGTGTTCTCATGTATATGGGGCAGCTAAACTATGGCTATACAAGGGCGCACAGTTTATTGTAATGGACACTGGAGACTCATACCTGGGGAGGCTGGGAGGCACTGAAGGATTAAAAAATAATCTGTGGGGTACAAAGACACTACTCAGGACATGAGCACACCAAAAGCCCAGAGTCCACCTATCTACAGCATATGCATATAATGGAACTCAACATGTACCCTCTAAATATATTAAGATAAAAAAAGGAAGAAAACTAAATAAAATTAAGATAATTACAGAAAAACAAGAAAAATAGCTGTACCACAAATATTAGATGATCCTTGGGGCAATCAAGGAGTGGAGTGTGATGCTAAGTTGTAAGTCATGAAGTCATTACAGTTGCAATTTATACTGTGTACTGGGTTATGTATCTTATCAAGATAGTATGTCCATCAAGTTAATTAAGACATTTCAATGATTAACCAAGTACAAAGAATCTCTCTGCTGAAAATATAAGGATAATATTTATGTTTCATCATCAAATTATGTATTTCTTTATAGTAACTGTCTTTGTTTAAGTGATCATCGTTGAAACTAATTTTGTTTAAAATTACAAGTAGTCCTTTTAACATGAGAAAATTAGATTTTTTACACAAGATACTATGAGACAGTTGGCTCTCTTGCCAGAAGTAGAGAGGTAGTCTAGGGAGCATCTAAAAACTTGTCTAAAATTTTGGTGAAACAAATATAATACAGTCATCCAATTTTTTTTGATGTTAGGGTATATTGATTCAATCACTGTTGACAAGATTGAATTTTAGAAAGCAAGACTGCTTGGGAAAAATCCAACCATTTGCCTTATAACATTATGTAGGCACATGTGGTCTGACATAGAAAATTCCTAGTCTTTTAAAGTGGTAAGCTTTGGTTAAATTGCATTTAGAATGGTATAGAATTAAACAGTAAGAGACCACATTGCAGTTCTCCAGCTAAAGTAAGAGGAGCCATTTATCTCTGGGTGTATCTTGATTTATTTTGGAGAATATTAGACTTGCCATTTTTACGTGGTAATTTGAGTATGGCTTTCTTAGCTGGTAGAGGGAGCCTAGGATGTCCTTTCTTCCACATCACACCATCCTTTGCCTTCTGCCTTGCAAACCCATCACTACTAGCCTTTTCTAACTACCTGTGTTTCCTCTCACCCATCTCCAAATAAACAAAGAGGAGAATTATCTCTGTTTCAACTTGCCTAAAACCCAAGCTGGTGAAGGATACAAGGAAAGTAAAAAGTCAGCCAACTGAATAAATCTCAATAGTTATCTTCTTTTCTCAATTCTCACTGCTATGAAAAAATGACCTCTTTCTTATGTCTGGACCTGGGCATTTCTTTTCACAGCTACTGTTGCAGACATCTCTGCCAAAGAGTTGATTGATGCAGTCCAAAGAATGATTAAAAGCTTAATTACTGTTCCAAATGCTGACTATTTCTTTAGGCATTGGTCTACTCAACATAATCAATGGTTTCAGTTATAGAGTAAGTGAAAGTTGCCCAGGTCATAAGATTTGTGGCTCTTTATGAAAAAGGTTATCACTCCAATTTCAGAATAATTTTTTTTTTTACAGCGATTGGCAGAGTTCTTATGAAGGAAGTAACAGTCTGGAAGACCTAAAATAAACTAATAGATAAATAAATAAAAGAGGGATTTGTGTGAATAGATTCTTAGGATTATCAGCAATTGGCTACACAATTGCAAAACCCAGCGCAAAATATCATTAAGAATTTCAAAGGGAGGCTCTGCGCCTGTGGCTCAATCGGCTAAGGCGTCAGCCACATACACCTAAGGTGGCGGGTTCGAATCCCCAGCCCAGGCCCGCCAAACAACAATGATGGCTGCAACCAAAAAATGGCCGGGCGTTGTGGCGGGCGCCTCTGGTCCCAGCTACTTGGGAGGCAGAAGCAGGAGACTCGCTTGAGCCCAGGAGTTGGAGGTTGCTATGAGCTGTGATGCCATGGCACTCTACCCAGGGGGATAGCTTGAGGCTCTGTCTCAAAAAAAAAAAAGAAGAAAAGTTTCAGCATGAAC